>JAPXFY010000032.1:6856571-6862536 GCA_030674185.1 Monoplex corrugatus | reverse complement strand
GCCAGACCCGTGTCTTTAGAGCCGTGTTTGCTCCGGTTGTGCAAGCCGGGTTTTTCACGGCAGTCCGGGTCAAGGGACTGAACTCCTCTCAAAATTTTTTACACGTGTTTCCTTTTTTTCCAACATGGACGACGAAAAACTCATCGCTTCTGTGAGGGCCAGGTCATTTATTTACACCAAGAGTGATAAACATCATTCCAACAGAGACATGCTCTCCGCTGCCTGGGACAGCATAGCAAGAGAAGTGGGAGGAAATGGTAAGTGTTAGATTTTATTTGTTCTTTCTTCAACAAATAGCACAAACAAATTAGCTCTCTCTCTCTCTCTCTCTCTCTCTCTCTCTCTCTCTCTCTCCCCTCTCTCTCTTCCCCTCTCAGAGTCTCTCTTCCTCTCTCTGTTCACTGAATGAATCTCGACTTGGCAGCCAACCAGTGAGCACATACATCGAGTGCGCACGTGTCCGTGTGTCTGTGCGTGTACCTGTTTGTGTGTGTGTAAATTGATTTAAAAAGTTATAAATTACGTACTTTTATTGGCGATGTTTTACTGTGATTGAGACCACCCCCACCCCTCCCTCACTCCTGTTTTGTTTTTATTCAGACCGTTCTTGTCATAAAAAAAAAAACGTTCTGACACTTCGTCCACCCGCTCGGTGCTGTCTGTTAAGTTTTACTATGAACTATGATGTGTGTGAATGTGTATGTTTGTGTGTGTGTATGTGTGTGTGTGTGTGCTTGTGTGTGCGTGTGTGTGCGTGTGTGTGTGTATGTGTGTGTGTGTGTGAGTGGTGGTGGTGGTGGTGATGTGTGTGTGTGTGTGTGTGTGTGTGAGTGTGTGTGTGTGTGTGTGTGTGTGTGTGTGTGTGTGTGTGTGTGTGTGTGTGTGTGTGTGTGTGTGTGTTGTGTTAATGACATGACCGCAAGGCAAATGTCCTTGCATTTTATGAGGACCAAATAAATTGTTGAATTGTTGAATTGAAATGAATTGAATTGTTTTCACACGTTTGTGAACAAGTCAGTCTGCCAAGGAAGACTCCCTGTTGGAGACAAGAAGTATGACATCAGGGCATTCCGCACTGCCATTGCCTCATTCCGTGCCCGACCACTGTCATGTGGAAGACCTTCCCACTGTTGGATGTGGCTGTCATTCTGAATTAGTTCTCTTGTGCATTCTGGTTCCTTGTCTTTGATGTAGTTGTGTAAAACACAGACTGCTTTGACCATATCTGTGGCAAAATTTGGCTCCACTTCAATTGGTTTTCTCATGATGCGCCACATGCTGGAAATCACACCAAAAGTACATTCAACTTGCCTCCGCGCTCTCGACAGCCTGTAATTGAAGATGCGTTTTTCATTGTTCAAGAATCGTCTTGGAAATGGCCTCATCAAGTTAGGCATCAGAGCAAATGCTTCATCACCAACAAACATGTACGGTAGCTCTATGCCTGTGTTTGGGATTTTGGCTGGTTTAGGAAGGTTCAATTTGTTTGTTTTTAACAATTTGAAAAATGAAGAATCTTGAAATATGCCTCCATCACTACAACTTCCAAAACCACCAACATCTATCACAAGAAATTTTCCAGTTGCATCCACAATTGCCATAAGCACAATTGAATGGTGACTCTTGTAATTGTAATATTGTGAACCAGAGTGAAAAGGAGCCTTCAACTGCACATGTTTTCCATCGATTGCCCCTACACACAAAGGAAAATTCCACCTTTGAAAAAATTCTTCTGCTGTCTTTGTCCACATGTTCTCATCCGGAGCAGGCATGTGCAGTGGTTGAAGTTTCTTGAAAAGAACTTTGACAGTTTTCTTGATGATGACCCTGACTGTTGACACGCCAAGTCTGAAGTGGAACGACAGGGATCTGAACGATTCTCCTGTTGCCAAGAATCTGAAAACAACAGGAGAATAGGAAAAATTGAGTAATGTATTAAGCAAATAGACAAACATATAAAAGACTAGTTGTAGGTATAGATAATTGTAACGTGTTTTGTAGGACATAAATCATTGTTATTAAATATATCTTCCACTCATTGCTCTTCAACTTTATAATTTCAGTGACCGCGGCGGACTGCAGGAGCAGATGGGCTTCCGTGCGAGACCACTTTCGCAAGAAGCACAGGGAAATGACGATGACAACGTCTGGCCAAGCCGCAACGAAGAAGCGAAAGTGGTATCTATATGATTTTCTAACTTTTTTGGTACCATCATGTTCCACCGGAGCCACAAGCGGCAATCTGCAGCAAAACGACGAGGACAGCGCCGCATCATCAGGAGAAGAAAACTCACAAAAGAGTCCGCTCTCTGTCCATTCAGATGAGAGTTCTCTTCCTACCCGAGTCTTCCAGCACGTATCAAGAAATCTCCTCGCTGTTCGAAAAAAAAAGAACAGTTGTCTGCCATCGACAGGGAAGTTCTCCAGGCCCTAAAGGAACCAGAAAAGGAAGTTGACGAAAACGAACTCTTTTTCAAAAGTCTGTTGCCAGCCATGAAAACCTTAAATCTAGTGCAGACTTTAGAATTGCGTTCAGAGATCCAACGCCTTGTTCTGTCATCAGTGAAGTTAGCCCAATCAGGTACAGCAGCTGTGGAAGCATCTCATGCGAGGCTTGCTACTTCCCCACCAGCAAGTACATCTGCTACAAGTGCAATGTACCAAGACTCACAGAATGACAGCTTTTACAGGCAGGAGCAATACTTCAGTCAGCACTCATATACACACTGATATGACTGTGTGGCTGTTTGTACATTGACAATTATTGTGTGTCAGTGTGTTTGAATACGTACATGATTATGCAATGTCATTTAATTTTAGAATGTTGAACAGTTTTTTTTCTCACGTAAAATTAGTGCTAGTTATATAGTGTATGTAAAAAGAAAACAGCACAGTTGTTACATTTGATTTGTTCTTTTCTTGATAATTTTGTGTGTGTGTGTGCGTGTGTGTGTGTGTGTGCGTGTGTGTGTGTGTGTGTGTGTGTGTGTGTGTGTGTGTGTGTGTGTGTGTGTGTGTGTGTGTGTGTGTGTGTGTGTGTGTGTGTTGTGTTGTGTGATTATTTTACAATGGCAAGAGAGTGATTGACACAAATTAATCTCTTTTCAGTTCAGTAATTTTTGATAACATGGTCATTTTAATTGTTTCATTTTATCACATTTGTGTGACAAATGTATGTTTTGATATGTCTGTCCAAAATCAATCTACAAGGGCAGTGCATAATATTTCGGGCAAAATACCATGAAAGAACTAATGGTATAAAATTGTATTTGTTTTCTTACATTATGAGTTGGCTGTCCAAGATAAACGAAAAATGCAGTTAATATAACAATAATACTTTTCTTTTGTCACGTTTGTTATTTACAACTATTTCACTGTCAGATCCAAGGTTATGACAAATGTGTATTAAAATTGCCTCGATATTATTACAATTAATGATGTTTACTCTGTTTGTGCATGTGTGCGAACTCATGCATGTATGTTTGTTGTATGCATGTGTATGCATGCATGTATGTATGTATGTATGTATACATGTGTGTATGTATGTGTAATTTCATACACAATGTGAGAATATGTGTATGTGCTTGCATATGAGTGTGTGTGTGTGGTGTGGTGGTGGTGGTGGTGGTGTGTGTGTGTGTGTGTTTGTGTGTGTGTGTGTATCCATTAATTTTTCAATAATGTCGCCTTTATGAACGATTATAACTGGGTCACAATTGAACAGTTGCATGTTCAAAAGTTTAACACATAGTACAATACGATGCATTGCACTGTCAATTAATTCAATCTTTTGATGCCTACAATCGAAAATTGAAATGAAACTGTTCGTAAAAATAATGTTTGAAAATTACATGGATAAAGAAAATTACAAAGCATTTTCGATATGACATACATTCACATATATACACATATCATACATACATACATACATTACATACATACATACATACATACATACATACACATACATATATGCATACACACATCCATGTATACATGTATACATACTGTACATACATGTACACACACACTGTGTTACAAACACACACAAACACTGCCACATATACACAATTTTCTTTGTTTTTCAAACCATTACCTCAGTGTCACAACAAGGCGTTCTTCAGGTGAAACTGCTCGGCAGAAATTCGTAGATTTTTCCTTCAGATCAGCAGCACAGTGTTCAAGAAGATCATAGAACGTGTGAGGCTTCATCCTGAAGTACTGGGCAAATCTCTCTGGATCATTCAGCAGTTGAGGCATCAGATGGTGATATTCTCCGTGAATGTGTCGCAATCTGTTGATTGGGTGCACAGCAAAACGGCGTGTTGTGTGTAAAATGTTTCTTTTCCTCCACCACCACCATAATATTAACTTTTGTCGCCTTGTGCGCGCCATTTTGACCTCGTGTGTCGACGGGAAAATGTGTGTGGGCAGCCGGCTCCGGCCCGGCTCCGTCCGGGTCTACTATGCACGCTTTCATGGACCCGGGCAACCGGGCGAGGCACGGCCGTGTTGCGTACGGCCGGTCCGGGTCCACTATGCACGTAGCCTAAAGGAGGCAGCTGGACCCGCGGAGGAGTCAGCGGCTAACTGCATCGAAAAGTGCGTGCAGCTGTTCTTGGAGAAGGTGGGTGTGGCTGTCAGTGCCGTAGACATGGAAGTCGTGCACCATGCTGGCAGACCAGGGAGACCTTCAGGAGGTGTCGGGGAGAACAAGCCACGTCCGATTCTGGTAAGATTTTTTTTTCAGACAAAAGAAAAAAGAAGTGCTAGCCAGTCGCAGAAAACTCAAACAAACGGGAATTTCGATTAGTGATGATGTGACTGTACTGAACCTCAAACTATTGAAGCGAGCAGCTGATCACTCTGCCACAATGTCAGCTTGGGCATCAAACGGTAAAATCATAGCGAAGCCGAAAAACGGGAAAACTGTCAGACTGAGTATGGAAAATGAAGTGAGCTACTTTCTCCAAAAAGGAAATGTCCCGTTGATTCGCCTGTTTTTGAGAGAGAAACGATTCCATAATGTTTACGTTGTTTTGTGCATTCCTCATTTCCTTGCACTTGAGTTGCTAAGGCAAAAGTGTGTAATTTGTGTGTGTGTGTAGTGTGTACATTTGCAAAGTAGTTTGCATAGTAATATTTCTTTCATTGAGTATTGATAATAACATCGATAATTCATACTTACCCGATGAAAGAGGTGTTACAAACCTTGAGTCTATTAACGGCTCTTTTTCTACACATGATTCTGTCTTTTCAATCATCGATCAAACTATTAATCATTTGGTGTGCTTTTCATTGTTGAAATACACTTATTAGTCTCATTACTTTGTTGATAAAGATGGGTTTGTATGAAATACACTTATTAGTCCCATTACTTTGTTGATAAAGATGGGTTTGTATGAAATACACTTATTAGTTCCATTACTTTGTTGATAAAGATGGGTTTGTATGAAATACACTTATTAGTTCCATTACTTTGTTGATAAAGATGGGTTTGTATGAAATACACTTATTAGTTCCATTACTTTGTTGATAAAGATGGGTTTGTATGAAATACACTTATTAGTTCCATTACTTTGTTGATAAAGATGGGTTTGTATGAAATACACTTATTAGTCCCCATTACTTTGTTGATAAAGATGGGTTTGTATGAAATACACTTATTAGTTCCATTACTTTGTTGATAAAGATGGGTTTGTATGAAATACACTTATTAGTTCCATTACTTTGTTGATAAAGATGGGTTTGTATGAAATACACTTATCAGTCCATTACTTTGTTGATAAAGATGGGTTTGTATGAAATACACTTATTAGTTCCATTACTTTGTTGATAAAGATGGGTTTGTATGAAATACACTTATTAGTTCCATTACTTTGTTGATAAAGATGGGTTTGTATGAAATACACTTATTAGTCCATTACTTTGTTGATAAAGATGGGTTTGTATGAATTGGTTGAGG
>JAPXFY010000032.1:6786571-6851571 GCA_030674185.1 Monoplex corrugatus | reverse complement strand
AGAACCAGAAACTCAAGGAAATATGTCACAAATTCTCACACACAGGGGTTTCGAATCAATTTTGACGACTTCACGCTAAACGTATCGGTGGAAAAATGTGCCAAGTGTGTGGTGATCATGGCACAAGCCTTAAGCCTGCACATACACCCATGAACTGGCCAGGTCCTGAGATCCTACCTAGCCTATGTTTTAGCTAGTCTACATTTTTATACTACTATTGTATCGGTCTATCATTAGAACAACCCTGGTTACATGTAAAGGACATGTGTACCTGTGTATCTGATCTTTGAAGAAAAGAACATATATGTAAAGTGAACAAATAAATGATTAAAGGTCTGAATCACTTGTAACACAACCAGCCACTCGATAGAAACTCGTCTCACATCACAAAAAGCTCCCCAGTCAATGCACAAAGCCTCAGCTGCCTATCAACAAGGTGAAGACAGTATTTCCTTAATCACAGCCCCACCAGTCTGTCATCCACTTCTGAGGAAAGAAAAGAGGAAATAGATAATGAAGGAGTGAGAGAAAGGACGATGAAGGAGGCGTATGGGGTGGGGGTGAGGAGTAAGGGGGGGGGGTCAATAACAATATCAACAATATACAACATGAGTGTTACCTCTTTATCCCTCCTGGATCAAATTGGGTCCTGGTTTCACTCTGTCTCCCTTCTTCAGAACTTTGACAGGTTGCCCTGTTTTTTGATGTGTTGGATCGCAGTCTTGACCACCGCCATCATGTTTGGGAGTACTGCTGACGTCTCTTTGGGAGTGGCGCTGTGTGTTGCGAGGCTGTTACCACTGATGAACCTGCAGCTGGGCCATGGCCATTGCTGTCTCAACGCCTGTAAATGGTACAGCTTTGATGTCCCAGTGGATGTGGTCACTGATGTCCTGTAAAGGAGGTTACTAATATGTTTAAGGCACTTTCATTATGTGGTTTATAAGTCCTGTTCTTCTGTGTTACACAGAACTGATATTGTTGTATGGGTGTGAAGCGTGGACAGTCACCACACACAAAGGCAGAACAAAATCGAGGCAGCTGAAATGTGTTTGTAAGGAGAATGGTGATGTTTCATCAGACTGCAAACAAAACAAACGAGACAGTCTTGAAGGACACACACACACACACACATACACACACACACACACACACACACACACACACACACACACACAACACAAACACACATTACTGAAGAAGTTTGGGAAAAGACTAGCAACATTTATAGGAATTTTATGAGGCAAGACAAATTAGAGCACGTAGTCACAACAGGAAAGCCAGAGGGAAAAAGAGCACCAGGTACACCCAAGGAGAAAATATTGGACGGACTTGCAGGATGGCTGAGGACAGAGAGGGTGGGAGATGTACTTGCAGGGACCAAGGATAGATTCATATGGACAGCCATGATCACCAACGCCATGCAGCAGGGCACATGATGATGATGAGGCGCCACCTGGGTAGTGTTTAGTGTGGTAAAGTGTGGAGAAGGGGGGAGAACTCAGGCCTCTAAGACCAAGCACCTTAGGAAACTGCTTCACATATCCTAACCTCAGGTTTGTGAGGTGTGGCAACAAGCTGACCAGGAATACTGAGATTGATCCAGTCTGTTACTGAAGTCACTGGAGCTATTTCAAGAAAGATTCACTGCACTCGGACAGCTCTGCATGCGCTCCACCCAAATCCGAAAGCTACTATCTGACAGATTTTCTGAGCCTGCACAAAACCCTACGCAATGTCAAGGTCTTGAGATGGATTATCGAGATGCTTCCATTCTGTTCGTTGTTTTTAGGTTCACTGGCATAACGTGGAGGACACAAGTTTCATGAACACGTACCAGTCATCGTGGTGTAGTGGTTAGCGTAACGGACTACCGACTGCAAGGTTGTGGGTTCGAATCCCCATCAGTCCCTTCAAAAATCATTGTGCTGATTTGTTTCCTGGAGATGTTTTGTCTTTCCGTACAGGTTTCAGCCTGGATAGTGCTGATGTTGTCTTTGCTGCCCTTGAGAGAATTTCAGATATGGATCCTTCACTACTATTGATGTATCCTAGGTTATTGTTATTGTTATTGTTGTTTAAAGCCCAGCCGACTGCGTAGAGCCATATCAGGGCTATAACTGCCTCAAATCACAAAATTTCAACAGGAAAAAAAATAAGAAAAGAAAATTAAGTATACATCTTAATGCATTCGCGCACATAATCCAAGGACATATCCCGCCATTGACCACTTCATCCAATTTATTGCACAGGGGTTTAAAAAACACACCTGGATACAAATCTAAGCATACCTAAAGACACCAAAACATATATAAAATGGGCATAAATTACCTAAAATTGCTTCCACATATCTCACCTACCTAGAACCAAAAGTGCACTTAATACATGTACCCAATTATCAATCCTAATAGACAGTACATAAGACTTTATCGAACACAATACAGGTGAATGGACCATTAAGGCAGAAAATGATAGGAAGAAATGACAGAAAGCAAAGGAACAAGACAGAAACAAAGAGAGTTAGAGAAAAGAGGAAATTTCTAGCACAGAATTTTCAGAAGGTGGGGATACTGTTTATACTGAAAGTGTCCCCGGCATCCCCCTCAGAGGCTGGATCCTATGTAAATGAATTGTTGAACAGTTCTTTGAGATGATGGTGGTGTGGCAGGCCATTAAGTTGGTTTCCCCGGGACAGATTTCAATGCTATATCTCGTCAAATGTTTCCGTCTAGTCTTTTAAAGAATACGAAATGACTAAACCTATGGAAGAATACAATATAACCAATTCCTGTCTCTCACTCACCGAGGGAAGCGATGGCTGACTTCAACCGAGCCAGCGCCATCTCATCAAAAACATCAGACGTGACCTTCACTCTGCTCCTTCTTGTGGTCTGCCGGTCAAGGTCGAAACAACGTTCCTTCATCTTGGAGGCCATGTTAAGGAGAGCATCATCAGGGGCTGAGGTCAGCAGGTTGTTGATGACAGTGACATGGGAGGCCAGGGCAGCTCGCTGTTGGTCCATCCCTCCAACAGCTACCTTGTCTTCTTCTGCCTGGATCAGTGCGCACACTTCCTGACGTCGCCGGGCCAACTCATGTTCAAGGTCATTAAATATGTCCTTGACCTTCTTATGCATGGCCTTGAACGTGTCTGTCACATTGGCGATCTGAAAAGGAACAGACTTGTGTTAAGACAGATGCGTATGTTTCTTGTGTGACACAACAACATGTAGTGAATATCAGGGTTTTGTGTGCGGGATACATTTAGCTCATGTAAAAGATCCCATGGCAACAATATACAGCTATCCCTAGCAAAATGAAATGCTATAGTGCTTTTATGGGATAAACCTTGACCAAATGTCACTGAAAGCTGTACAGTACAGGTAAAAGTGTATCTCATTTGAGAAAGAGAGAGAAAGAAAGAGAGAAAGAGACAGACACAGACAGACAGACACACATAGACAAACAGACAGAGAGAGAGACAAAGACAGACAGACACAGAGAGAGAGAGAGAGAAAAGAGAGAGAGACAGAGAGGAGAGAAGACAGAGAAAGAAGAGACAGAGACAGAAAGAGCGATTGAGAGAGAGTCACAGAGAGAGAAGAGAGAGTCACAGAGAGAAAAGAGAGAGTCACGAGAGGAGAAAGAGAGAGAGACAGAGACAGAATAGACAGAGACAGAGACAGTGAAGAGAGAGACAGAAAGAGAGATTGAAAGAGAGAGAGAGTCAGAGATAGAACAAGAGAAACAGAGTCACACAGAGAGAAAGAGAGACAGATAGAGTTAGAGAGAGAGAAAGAGAGAGATAGAGTCAGAGACAGACAGACAGACAGACATAGACAGACAGAGAGATTAAACACAAAATGACGATAACAGACTTCCATCACTGCTTCAAAAGCTTACCTCGGTTTTCATTTCTTCCTCAAGGTCTGTCAGTTTCTGAGCCTGTGTTCGAAGCTCCTCTCTCTTCACTTGGGCCGCCTCCTTAATGGCCTTCACATCTTCACAGCCACGATGATTGGTGGAAGAGCACAGTAGGCAAATGAGCGACTGGTGGGTGGAGCAATACATTTCGGCCAGCCTGTCATCGTGGTTCTTGCACGTGCAGCGGTTGATCTCCACCAATCGTTGCGGAGTGAGCTGGTTGAGGTCTTCGATCACGTGGTTCTTGAGGGAGGGGATTTTCCTGTGTCCTTTAGAGCAGGCGGCGCACAGTTTCATGTTGCACTGCAGGCAGAAGGAGGTGGCAGGGACGTGGTTGTCGCAGTACATACACACGTGACTGCTGCTGAGAACCTTCTGGCTCTCCACCTTGGCCACCATGCTGAAGTCTGTGGGTAGGGCCTCCACCAACCTGTCAAGTCATTTCAACAACCATTTGGATTGGATTGGAACGTGTTTGTTGGATTTGATGGGGTCAGAATGGATAGAACTTGAATGGGTCGGAATACTATGGGTTGAAGTGAATTGGATTGAAATGGATTGAAATGGAATGGAATAGAACGATTTGAAACAATATCGGTTCAATTACTGAACTTGTATGGAATAGACTTAAACGGTTTGAACAGGAACGTATTGGACTGGATTGGAATAGACTGAATGAGAACGGATCAAAATTGATTACCGTACTACTATTTTGTTTAAACCCCAGCTGACTGCGTGGAGCCATATCAGGGCTATAACCGCTTCAAAACACACAAAACTCAAAAGGAAAATTAAGTACACATATCAATGCATTTGCACACATAATCCTAGGACATGCCCCCGGCGCTGACCACTCTGCCCAATTTCTCGCACAGGGGATTTAAAAAACACACCTGAACACACATTTAAGCTCAATTCAGTTTACATTATAGACCAGCTGACAACTAGAGCCACATGAGGACTGCAAATTTAAGCGTAACTAAGGACACCAAAACATATATGAAAATGGGCATAAATTACCTGAAACTACTTCTGCATATCTCACTTTCTAAGAACCAAAATTGCACTTAATACATGTACCCAGTTGTCAATCCTAAGAGAAAGTACATAAGACTTCATCAAACACATACAGGTGAATGGACCAGCAAGGCAGAAAATTTTAGGAAAAAATGACAGAAAGCAGAGGAACAAGGCAGAAACAAAGACAGTGACTGAAAAGAGGAAATTTCTAGCACACAAATTCCAGAAGGTGGGGATACTATTTATATTGAAAGAGCCCCAGCATTCCCATGGGGATGGTTTAGGTATCCAGGATAGATGAATAGATGTAGATATAGATATATGTGTGTGTGTGTTTAAGTGTGTGTGTATGTGTCTAATTGTGTGTGTCTGTGTGTCTAAGTGTTTATTGTATACGTGTGTCTAAGTGTTTAATTGTGTGTATGTGTGTCTGATTGTGTGTGTGTGTGTGTGTGTGTATGTCTAATTGTGTAATTGTGTGGTTCTGTGTGTGTCTAATTGTATACGTGTGTCTAAGTGTGTAATTGTGTGTGTGTCTGTGTATGTGTCTGATTGTGTGTATGTGTGTGTGTGCGCGCGCGCGCGTGTGTGTGTGCGCGCGTGGTGTGTGTCTAATTGTGTGTATGTGTCTAACTCTGTGTGTGTGTGTGTGTGTGTGTGTGTGTGTGTGTGTGTGTGTGTGTGTGTGTGTGTGTGTGTGTTTAAGTGTTTAATTGTATACGTGTGTCTAAGTGTTTAATTATGTGTATGTGTGTCTGTGTGTCTGTGTGTCTGATTGTGTGTGTGTGTGTGTGTATGTCTAATTGTGTAATTGTGTGGTTCTGTGTGTGTCTAATTGTATAATTATGTGTCTAAGTGTGTAATTGTGTGTGTGTCTGTGTATGTGTCTGATTGTGTGTATGTGTGTGTGTGCGCGCGCGCGCGTGTGTGTGTGCGCGCGTGGTGTGTGTCTAATTGTGTGTATGTGTCTAACTCTGTGTGTGTGGTGTGTGTGTGTGTGTTGTGTGGTGTGTGTGTGTGTGTGTGTGTGTGTGTGTGTGTGTGTGTGTGTTGTCTAATTGTGCATATGCATGCGCGTGTCTAAATGTGTTTAAGTGTCTAATTAGGTAATTGTGTGTGTTTAAGTCTGTGTTTGTGTCTAATTGTGTAATTGTGTGTGTCTAAGTGTATGTATGTGTCTAATTGTGTGCATGTCTAAATATGTGTACGTGTCTAATTGTGTGTGTGTCTAAGTGTGTGTATGTATCTAATTGTGATTGTGTGTGTATCCAATTATATGTCTAAGTGTGTATGAGTCTTATTGTGTAATTGTGGGTGTGTCTAAGTGTGTATATGTGTCTAATTGTGTGACTGCGTGTGTGTGTCTAGGTGTGTGTATGTGTCTGTGTAATTGCGTGTGCATGTGTCTAAGTGTGTGTACGTGTCTAATTGTGTGTGTCTAAGAGTATGTATGTGTCTAATTGTGTAATTGCGTGCGCGTAAGTGTGCGTGTACGTGTCCAATTGTGTAATTGTGTGTGTGTGTTTAAGTGTATGTGTCTAATTGTGTAGTTGTGTGTGTCTAAGTTTGTGCACGTGTCTAATTGTGTAATTGTGTGTGCATGTGTCTAAGAGTGTGTAGGTGTCTAATTGTATAATTGTGTGTCTAATTGTGTGTAGGTGTCTAATTGTGTAATTGTGTGTGTGTCTAAGTGTGTGTATGTGCCTAATTGTGCAATTATGTGTATCTGAGTGTGTGCATGTGTCTAATTGTGTAATTGTGTGTGTGTGTCTATGTGTGTGTAGGTGTCTAATTGTGTGTAGGTGTCTAATTGTGTAATTGTGTGTGTTTCTAAGTGTGTGTATGTGTCTAATTGTGTAATTATGTGTGTCTGAGTGTGTGTATGTGTCTAATTGTGTGTGTGTGTCTAATTGTGTGTAGGTGTCTAATTGTGTAAGTGTGTGTGTCTAAGTGTGTGTAGGTGTCTAATTGTGTAATTGTGTGTGTCTATGTGTGTGTACGTGTTTAATTGTATAATTCTGTGTGTGTATCTAAGTGTCTGCACGTGTCTAATTGTGCGGTTGTGTTCTAAGTGTGTATGTGTCTAATTATGTAATTCTCTGTGTGTGTCTAAATTTGTGTACATGTCCAATTGTGTAATTGTGTGTGTGTCTAAGTGTGTGTATGTGTTTAATTGTGTAATTGTGTGTCTAAGTGTGTGTATGTGTCTAATTGTGTAATTGTGTGTATAAGTGTGTGTATGTGTCTAATTGTGTAATTGTGTGTGTATAAGTGTATGTGTCTAATTGTGTGTGTAAGTTAAATGTGTATGTGTCTAATTATGTAATTTTGTGTTTGCGCGCACGCGCGCGCGCGCGCGCGCGTGTGTGTGTGTGTGTGTTAAAGGTGAATAATCACAGACCTTTCCAGCTCTTCTGGACCAGATGGGGGCAGCGAAGCTGAGGAGGGTGGGGAAGGGAGGATGGGGGCACGGCACAATGGACACCCCCCATGGTGTCCAGCCTTGGTCAGCCAGTCCAAGACACACTTACGGCAGACCAGGTGGTTACAGGCCAGTAGTTTGGGGTCTGTGAATTCCTCGCTGCACACGGGACAGTCTGTGCTGCTGCTGTCCACACCCACTCCTGCCATTACTGCTCTCTGATACACGTCTGCGCACACACACACACACACACACACACACACACACACACACACACACACACACACACACATACACACACACATATATATATATACATACATATATATATACATATGCATACATACACTCACATATATACATACATATGCACACATACATATACAGACATATACATACATACTTACATACATACATACATACATGTACACATAAATGTACACACACATACATGTACACACACATACATGTACACACACACATGCATACATACACACACACGTATACATGCATACATGTACACAAACATGCATACATACATGTACATACATACATACACACACACACACACACACATATATATACATATATATATATATATACTGTGTATGTCTATCGATATGACTATCTATATATAAATATATACATACATACATACATACATACATACATACATACATACATACATACATACATACATACATATATATATATATATTATATATATATATATGTATATGCAGTGGTGGTCCAAAGCCAAAGGGAAGGAAAAAAGAGACATGATCATACAGGAGTTGAAGGAAGAAGAAGATGTCAAAAGAGTGCAGAAGGCAGTCCAGCAAGGTCAACAGGGGCAATGGACAACATGGGACAGTGCACTCCAAAGAAGTCTCAGCTGGAACGATATGTGGCACATGGCTCCTCTAAGGATAAGCTTCCTCCTCAGATCTGTATATGACCTGCTCCCCTCGAATGCAAACTTAGTGAAATGGGGGAAAGCAGACGACCCAGCATGTCCGCTCTGTCAGAAGAAACAAACAGTGGAACATGTCCTAAGCTCTTGCAAAGTAGCGCTAGCCCAAGGAAGGTATACATGGAGGCACAACCAAGTTCTGAAAGTGATTACAGATGTGGTTAGCGAAAAAACCATGACCCCAAACGCACCAATTGCTATGACAACGTTCTACAAAGCAGGAGGGAAACAGGTCTGGCCCGAAAGTGCTATGACAACCAGCACATTGCCAAAGGGTCTTCTGGATGGAGCAGTCGACTGGGAGTGTACAGCAGACCTCCCAGAGTGGAGAAATTACCCAGATGTCATCAGCAAGACAGGCATGAGACCAGACATCGCTCTCCACTCTGACTCCTCGAAACAAGTGATTCTGATAGAACTCACTGTGCCATACGAAAGCAGAATGGAAGAAGCACATATCTACAAGACCGAAAAATACGCCGGTCTTGCCAGCACCCTGAAGAAAGCAGGTCTGCGGGTCAAAATCTTCGCCATAGAGGTCGGGGCAAGAGGGTTTGTGGGCACCTCCGCTTATGATCTCATGAAACAACTCGCCATTTCTGGGAAGAAGAGGACTAGAGCCCTTAAAGCGATGGCAGAGGCAGCAGAAAGGAGCTCAAGCTGGATCTGGGCAAGGAGGAACCAAAAAAGTGAACTTCATAAGGATTAAATTCCCTACAGATGATGTGTGCCCCGTTAGCACATTGGTAAAACCGCGTACCGCAGTTCTGAAGCGCAGAATCGCCCAGGTTCGATCCCCGGCGTGGGAAAAATTTTTTTTTAAAAATTAAAAAAAATAGACAACAGCAGAAGGGCATCCAGGAGTCATGACCTGGATGTGGCCCGGCCCCCCCGAGAGTGTAAGGAATTCAGGGCCGAAACACTTGTCTAAAGGGGGTTACTTCTCTGAAGACCTTCTGTTGTCTAGCTCTCCCTAGTGTTTCTTTCTACCTATATACACACACATAGATAAATAGCTAGATAGAGAGAGAGAGAGAGAGATAAAGAGTGAGAGAGAGACACAGAGAGACACAGAGAGTTGTAAGTCTTTTCAGGGCATGGGCTGCTTTGCTTACTCGTGTAGCTCAATTTTCTGATGCATAAAGTTGATCTTTCTGTGGAAAACAATGGCCAGGTATTTGTATAGGTCTGTAGTGTATAAGGTATAACACAGGTCTGTAGTGTATATGGTATGACACAGGTCTGTAGTGTATATGGTATGACACAGGTCTGTAGTGTATATGGTATGACACAGGTCTGTAGTGTATATGGTATGACACAGGTCTGTAGTGTATATGGTATGACACAGGTCTGTAGTGTATATGGTATGACACAGGTCTGTAGTGTATATGGTATGACACAGTCTTAGTGTATATGGTATGACACAGGTCTGTAGTGTATATGGTATGACAGAGTCACATATAAACAAAAGAGACAGGCCTATTTTGGGGTGAGTTTTAGTAAAGATCATATTGATTTCATTCTTTCTTTGATTGATTTACATTTAGTCTACATGCCTTTCGAGAACATGTTCCCATATGCGCATTGAGCGACGTTCATACAACACACACACACACACACACACACACACACACACACACACACACACAACACACACATGCACAGAGAGAGAGAGGGGGGAGAGACAGAAGAGGAAGAGACAGCAAGAAACAGAAAGAGAGAGAGAGAGACAAAGAAAGACAGAGACAGAGACACGCAGACAGAGAGAGAGCCAGAACAAAGAGAGAGAGACAGAGAGAGACAGAGAGAGAATGAGAGACAGGGACAGAGAGAGAGACAGAGACAGAGAGGGACAGACAGACAGACAAGCAGACAGACAGAAAGCAACAGAAACAGAGACAGAGAGGAACAAAGAGACACACAGAGACAGAGATAGGAGTGGAAAGAGAGAAAAACAGAGAGAGAGGGACAGATAGACAGAGATACAGAAAGAGAGAGAAAGAGAGAGAGAGAGCGTGCGAGAGAGAGAGAGAGAGAGAGAGACAGTCAGACAGACAGACAGACAGAGAGGCAGAGGGAGGGGATGTGTATTAAATATTGTTGTGAGTGCCGTTTTCAACGAAATAGGACAGTACGGCCAAGTTGACATTAAGGGGTTAATAGGCGTGGGAAGGAAGGGAGGTAATCATGATAGACAACTGGGTTTATTTTAACGAGTTTTCTCCCTTGAATCACATAGTGCATGTTGTGTCTACTCGTTCGGGATTTCCAGATATATTCTTGTTCTTGCTCTTTTGCATCGTTTCTATGCGCGGCAATCCGTTTGGGTTTTCCCGATATTCTTTTGGCGTGTTATTATTCTTCTGCTCCTCGTCCTACTTCTGATGGTTTTTGTCAAACTGACTGCATGGCAGTGCTGTATTCTAGTCTTCATAATCATGTGTCACCCACACACACAGCGAGGCAACCACTAGTTCATATAAACACTCCATAGCTTCAATGGTAATGTGTAATGGTTTGATGTTCACCAAATGTCTCTCTAACAAGAGAAGACAGACAGACGAAACACAGACAGCACAACGGACAAAACAGGAAAAAGCACACAAACACTCCCCCTCCAGTTGACATGAAACATCACCCCCTCCCTTGACAGAGTGAGAGTGAGCGAGTGAGAGATAGTGACATGGGGTGAGAGACAGAGAGAGACAGACAGACAGGACAGATACACAAAGAGACACAGAGACAGACAGGACAGATACACAAAGAGACAGAGACAGACAGAGAGAGAGAGAGAGACAGAAGACAGACAGAAGACAGACAGGACAGGTACACAGACAGAGAAATTGACCCAAAAAAAAGAGACAGACAGAGGCAGACAGACAGAGAAGACACAGGCACAGACACAGAAACACAGACACAGAAACACAGACACAGAGATGACAGACACACAGACAGACAGAGAGAGAGAGAGACAGACAGAGAAAACACAGGCACAGACACAGCCACAGAGACAAAGACACAGAAACACAGACACAGAAACAGACACAGAGATGACAGACACACAGACAGACAGAGACAGAGACACAGAGACAGACACACAGACACAGACAGAGACAGAGACACAGAGACCAGAGACAAAGACACAGAGACAGAGACAGAGAGACAGAGAGACAGAGACAGCAGACATGGACACAGAGACAGAGACACAGAGACAGAGACACAGATGGAGACAGAGACAGAGACACAGAGACAGAGACAGAGACACAGAGACAGAGACAGTGACAGAGACACATAGACAGAGACACAGAGACGTGGGCACTGTGATAAGCCCCTGAGCTACACAGTACAAAACAAAGACCAGTCACTCTTACAGTGGCTGGTGACCTTGACCTCACGCTCGGATATAGATTTCCACTGCTAATAGTAATAGTATTTAGTTCCATCGACTTTACCACCAGTAGATTTTGAACAAGGTAAAAACTCACTTCAGCTACTCGAGCTTGTCATCCAAGATGCTTGCACTCGGCTCAGGTCAACTGTAATTACAGAAGGTTTTCAGCAAGGTTAAAAACTCACTTCAGCCTTTGTCTCAGTTTATGTCATCCAAAGATTATTGCGACCCAGTCAAGTGAATTGTTACCACAGGTAGGTTTTTAGCAAGTTAAAATTTCACTTCAGCCATTCTCTGAGTTATTGACATCCAAGATTCTTGCGATCCAGTTAGGTCGACTGTTACTACAGGCAGGTTTTCAGCAAGGTAAAAAACCTACTTCAGCTGCTGTCTGAATTTATTTCATCCAAGATTCTTGCAGCTTAGTTCAGGTCATCTGTTACCACTGGTAGGTTTTCAGCAAGGTAAAATCTTGCATCAGCTATTCTCTGAATTTATATCATCCAAGATTCTTGAGACCAAGTTAGGTCAACTTTTACCACAGGTAGGTTTTTAGCAAGGTTAAAAACTCATTTCAGCTACTTCTATTTATATCGTTCAAGATTCTTGAGACTAGTTAAATCAACTGCTACCACAGGTATGTTTTCAGCCAGGTAAAAACTCACTTCAGCTACTCCTAGTTTATATTGTCCAAGATTCTTGAGACCTAGTTAGATCAATTGTTACCACATGTAGGTTTTCAACAAGGTAAATACTCACTTCAGCTACTCCTAGTCTATATCGTTCAAGATTCTTGAGACTAGTTAGGTCAACTGTCACCACAGGTAGGTTTTCAGCAGGGTAAAAGCTCACTTCAGTCGTTCTCAAAGTTTGTGTCATCCAAGATTCTTGCAGGCCAGTTAGCTCACCTGTTCCCACAGGTAGGTTCTCTACTAGGTAAAGGAACAGAAAATTAAGTACGCATATCAATGCATTCGCGCACATAATATAAGGAGATGCCCCGGCGTTGACCATTCCGTCCAATTTATCACACAGGGGATTTAAAAAACATACCCAAGTACAAATTTAGATATAACTAGGGACACCAAAACATATATTAAAACGAGCCTAAAGTACTTAAATTACTTCCTGATCTCATTTCCCTAGAGCTGAAAATGCATTTAATATATGTACCCAGTTATCAACCCTAAGAGACAGTATGTAATACTTTATTGAACGCATACAGATGAATGGACCAGCAAGGCAGAAAATGACAGGAAGAAATGACAACGCAAAGTAACAAGGCAGAAACAAAGAGAGACAGAAAAGACGGAATTTTTAGCACAGAATGTCCATTCTATCTCTTCTTTTTGTTTTGAATTATCGTCCCAGCGTGTTCACGATTAAGGGAATGTCTTGAAGATGAACCGTGCCATATAACTGAAGAAGGAGAGTGATGTTCTGTAGTTTCCTGATGTCCAGAAGGTGGGGATACATCTTATACTGGTGGGAGGTGGCGGTGGTTATTAGATCATCAAGTGTGGTCACACTGGCGTCAGTCACCACCAAAGGCATTCACAAGGCAAAATGCTTACTGAAGACAGCCTCCGAACAATCACGATTGTATGTAGCATGTTTGCATATCAACTGTACAGAGTTCGTGTTAGTTCGGAGTTTTTGGAGTCTTTTTTCAAGACACATTCATTGCACTCAGACAATTCCATATGTGCTCCACCCAAATATGTCAATTGTCTGGCAGACTCCTTAAGTCTGCGCAAAACCCTATGCTCTGGCAAGGTCTTGATTTCAATTTCATTTCAATTTCAATCTCTCAAGATGACGTCTCTGCGCTCGGAATGAATTCCATATGCACTAACTTCACAGGTGCCATGTAATGGAGAAGATCCAGAACGATCACGGCACAAGCCTTAAGCCTGCACATAATCGACAAGCTGGCCAGGTCCTGAGGTCCTACCTAGATAGTATTATAAATGTAAGGGAATGTAAGGGATTGAGATGGCAGAGACCTCAACTTTTCCTGGGGCCAGCACCATGAGGGCAGCGCCCATCCCCTCTCTTGCTTCAAATTCATATCCACATTTTTTTTATCAAGACTTCAGAGAGGCAACAAGGCTAATTGGTCTTCAAAGGGTGGGGCCTGGGAAATCAACCTATCTCTCCAATGTTTTTACCAAAGCAGCTGGTCAATGCCCTGCTCTTCACGATTTTCACCTGCCGTGGGATCTTTAATGTGCGCAGCCAAAAGGAACACGGGTCCAACTCGTTTTTTGTCCCCATTCCAAAGGACTAGATATTCAATTTAATTTTCTGGTCAAACTGAGGAGAAAAGTCGAGTCCCCTAATGGAAGTGAACCCTGTTATAGTCAGGCGAACGTTTAAACCTTTCTGCCACTCTTCTCCCTAGAAAGAAAGAAAGGATGGAAGGAAGAAAGAAAGAAAGAAAGAAAAAGAAAGAAAGAAAGGAATATAGAAAGAAAGAAAGGAAGAATGGTGTAAACTGGACCAGAGATCATTCTGTGTAAGGATTTTGTGTAAGAATATGACATGATTGGTCCTAGGCCTAACCCCAACCTATACCATCAGGCTTGAGTTCAGGTCACTTTTACGAACCCTACAGGCCTGCACGGTGCACAGACTTACGAGACAACCTGCACGACAAATTATAATAAAGTACGTCTAGAAACCAGAAACACAGAACACGGAAGAGAAGGCGTATTCAGTTCATAAAACAAGACAGGCACAAAGTTTTGGCCAATCGGCTTTTGTCAGACGTACGCTAAAGACAACAAAAGGAAAATATACATAAATCTTATTTGTCAAACGTACGTTAGAGACAACAAAAGGAAAACATACATAAATCTTATTTGTCAAACCTACGTAAGAGACAACAAAAGGAAAACATACATAAATCTTATTTGTCAAACCTACGTAAGAGACAACAAAAGGAAAACATACACAAATCTTATTTGTCAAACGTACGTTAGAGACAACAAAAGGAAAACATACACAAATCTCATCTGTCAAACGTACGTTAGAGACAACAAAAGGAAAACATACACAAATCTTATTTGTCAAACGTACGTTAGAGACAACAAAAGGAAAACATACATAAATCTTATTTGTCAAACGTACGTTAGAGACAACAAAAGGAAAACATACACAAATCTTATCTGTCCAACGTACGTTAGAGACAACAAAAGGAAAACATACATAAATCTTATCTGTCAAACGTACGTTAGAGACAACAAAAGGAAAACATACACAAATCTTATTTGTCAAACCTACGTTAGAGACAACAAAAGGAAAACATACATAAATCTTATCTGTCAAACGTACGTTAGAGACAACAAAAGGAAAACATACACAAATCTTATCTGTCAAACCTACGTTAGAGACAACAAAAGGAAAACATACATAAATCTTATCTGTCAAACCTACGTTAGAGACAACAAAAGGAAAACATACATAAATCTTATCTATCAAACGTACGTTAGAGACAACAAAAGAAAAACATACATAAATCTTATCTGTCAAACGTACGTTAGAGACAACAAAAGGAAAAACACTACATAAATCTTATTTGTCAAACGTACGTTAGAGACAACAAAAGGAAAAACATACATAAATCTTATTTGTCAAACCTACGTTAGAGACAACAAAAGGAAAACATACATAAATCTTATTTGTCAAACCTACGTTAGTAGAACAACAAAAAGGAAAACATACATAAATCTTATTTGTCAAACCTACGTTAGAGACAACAAAAGGAAAACATACATAAATCTTATTTGTCAAACCTACGTTAGAGACAACAAAAGGAAAACATACATAAATCTTATTTGTCAAACGTACGTTAGAGACAACAAAAGGAAAACATACATAAATCTCATTTGTCAAACCTACGTAAGAGACAACAAAAGGAAAACATACATAAATCTTATTTGTCAAACCTACGTTAGAGACAACAAAAGGAAAACATACATAAATCTTATTTGTCAAACGTACGTTAGAGACAACAAAAGGAAAACATACATAAATCTCATTTGTCAAACTTACGTTAGAGACAACAAAAGGAAAACATACATAAATCTTATTTGTCAAACCTACGTTAGAGACAACAAAAGGAAAACATACATAAATCTTATTTGTCAAACCTACGTTAGAGACAACAAAAGGAAAACGTACACAAATCTTAAGCGTACATAAAAGTCTACAGAAGGAAAATGGACACAAATTTTAAGGACACAAACAGCACAACTTTCCTGATGTTTGCCCAAGCTACAGAAAACAAGAAGAATAAAACAAGACCATGAAATAAGTCTTTACTTTCAGACAGAAATGCCTGTTGTGCAATGGAAACCAGCGCTGCTACAGGCTTGGTCCGTGTTTTACAACTAGCGTTGAATGCAAGCCTTTATCTACACAGCTCGCTACTCTTCAGCCAGCACAGTTCACAGTCTGTCCTCATAATTTTTTTTTATATGGAAGCCGCTGAAATAAGAGAGGACCTGTGTGTTGCTCAGACACTTCGAGTAGTTGTCGGTCCTACCAACTGTTTCTGGGAAACTTGCTCATATGCACGCTTCAAGTGATTTTTGATAAAGAGCCAATGGGAACAGGTTCCTGTACATTGATGGTAATTAAAGTCAGCGCTTGTTGTGCAGAATGTACGTTTGGAATATAATAAAGTCATCACCACCACATCCATTACAAGTTTTAACGGTACACACAAACATTATTTGTCAAACCTACGCTAAAGACAACAAAAGGAAAACATACACAAATCTTAAGGACACAAACAGCACAACTTTCCTGAGCTGCAGAAAAACGAGAATAAAACGAGACCATGAAATGTCTAAAGTTACCTTTCAGATAGAAATGCCTGTTGCACAATGGAAACCAGCGCCGCTACAGGCTTTGTCCGTGTTTTACAACTAGCGTGGAATGCAAGTCTTTATCTACACAGCTCGCTCCTTCAGCCAGCACACAACACAGTCTGTCCTCATACATGAAAGCCGCTGAATTAAGAGAGGACCGTGTGTTGCACAAAAACACTCGGTCCTACCAACGTTATTTCTGGGAAACTTGCTCATGTTCACGCCTCAAGCGATTTTTGGAAAAGAGCCAATGGGAACAGGTTCCTGTACATCGACTGGTAATTCAAGTCAGAGCTTGTCACGTAGAACGTACGTTTGGAATATAATAAAGTCACCACCACCACCATCCAATACGAGTTTTTAACGGGCTACACACACACACCAAAATTAAACCACACCGCCCACTACAAGTTTTTGACAATTTTACACACACACACACCATCACCACACCATTTGGGTGGAGCGTGTATGGGCATTGTGTGAGTGAAATGAATCCCTTTTGAACAAACACTAAACAATCCCCTTTGAACAAACACTAAACAATCCCTTGTGAACAAACACTAAACAATCCCTTTTGAACAAACACCAATCCCTTTTGAACACACACTAAAACAACAAACACTAAACAATCCCCTTTGAACAAACACTAAACAATCCCTTGTGAACAAACACTAAACAATCCCTTTTGAACAAACACTAAAACAACACTAAACAATCCCCTTTGAACAAACATTAAACAATCCCTTTTGAACAAACACTAAACAATCCCTTTTGAACAAACACTAAAACAACACTAAACAATCCCTTTGAACAAACACTAAACAATCCCTTTTGAACAAACACTAAACAATCCCTTTTGAACAAACACTAAACAATCCCTTTTGAACAAACACTAAAACAACACTAAACAATCCCCTTTGAACAAACACTAAACAATCCCTTTTGAACAAACACTAAACAATCCCTTTTGAACAAACACTAAACAATCCCTTTTGAACAAACACTAAACAATCCCCTTTGAACAAACACTAAACAGTCCCTTTTGAACAAACACTAAAGAATCCCCTTTGAACAAACACTAAACAATCCCTTTTGAACAAACACTAAACAATCCCTTTTGAACAAACACTAAACAATCCCCTTTGAACAAACACTAAACAATCCCTTTTGAACAAACACTAAACAATCCCTTTTGAACAAACACTAAACAATCCCTTTTGAACAAACACTAAACAATCCCTTTTGAACAAACACTAAACAATCCCTTTTGAACAAACACTAAACAGTCCCTTTTGAACAAACACTAAACAATCCCTTTTGAACAAACACTAAACAATCCCTTTTGAACAAACACTAAACAATCCCTTTTGAACAAACACTAAACAATCCCTTTTGAACAAACACCAAACAATCCCTTTTGAACAAACACTAAACAATCCCTTTTGAACAAACACTAAACAATCCCTTTAGAACAAACACTAAACAATCCCTTTTGAACAAACACTAAACAATCCCTTTTGAACAAACACTAAACAATCCCTTTTGAACAAACACTAAACAATCCCTTTTGAACAAACACTAAACAATCCCTTTTGAACAAACACTAAACAATCCCTTTTGAACAAACACTGAACAATCCCTTTTGAACAAACACTAAACAATCCCTTTTGAACAAACACTAAACAATCCCTTGTGAACAAACACTGAACAATCCCTTGTGAACAAACACTAAACAATCCCTTTTGAACAAACACTAAACAATCCCTTTTGAACAAACACTGAACAATCCCTTTTGAACAAAAACTAAACAGTCCCTTTTGAACAAACACTAAACAATCCCTTGTGAACAAACACCAAACAATCCCTTTTGAACAAACACTAAACAGTCCCTTTTGAACAAACACTAAACAATCCCTTTTGAACAAACAGTAAACAATCCCTTGTGAACAAACACTAAACAGTCCCTTTTGAACAAACACTAAACAATCCCTTTTGAACAAACACTAAACAATCCCTTTTGAACAAACAGTAAACAATCCCTTTTGAACAAACACTAAACAATCCCTTTTGAACAAACACTAAACAATCCCTTTTGAACAAACACTAAACAATCCCTTTTGAACAAACACTAAACAGTCGTACATAGTACCATGGTGTTTTGAAAAGACGCCTGCAGGTTGGTACCTCTGGCTTCAGCCCTCACCTTGATTGGCGACAGCAACACGAAACCAAAACTGCCAAAACACACGTCTGTCGAGTAGGGTTTACTTCCGGGTCCAGGATTACACGACGGAAAAGATCAGTGCACGTCTACTGTCCTGCTGGCAGACATTTTGACACTGTGATCATTGTCAGGTAAAGTAGCTCACCTGTCTGTGTGTGTGCTATTGTTGTTGTTTGTGTGTGTAGTGTGGTTTGTATGTTGTTTGTATGTGTGTGAATTTGTGGTGGTTTGTTCTCTCTCTTTCTGTGTGTGTGTGTATGTTGGGTGTGGTGTTGGTGTGTGTGTGTGTGTGTAAAACTGTCAAAAACTTGCGGTGGTGGTTGTTTGTGTGTGTGTATGTTGGGTGTGGTGTGGTGATAGTGTATATATCCATATATATGCACACATATATATATATATACACTATATATATATATATATATGTGTGTGTATGTGTTTGACATATGTATGTACATGTGTGTGTGTGTGTGTGTGTGTGTGTGTGTGTGTGTGTGTATATACACGGGTCATTCTCCTGAAGACTGGTCAATATTGTGACATAACCAAAAAATCTAAACTTTACTTTTTTTAAATGTTAACTGAAAATGAAAGCTCGATATCTGTAGTGTACAGAACTGTAATGCATAAATTGACAATATTTGGAAATTCGTTAAATATAACAAAATGTTGCATCATCCTGTACACCGAAAAAGGTATCTATGTGCTTTTTGAAATGGTCAATTAAGTGACATTTTTTTCAAAATATACTGAATGCATAGGCCTATCCTTTGTTAAGTAGTGCAAAATCCCGCCGCGACGGAGGGAAAGTGAGATTCATACGCCAAGGTCGGTTAAAGTTCAGGGAAGTTGAAATAGATCCTGTTTGTTTCGAGCGTTTCATGGTTTTGAAGACACCATGTCCACCATTCGTAATCAAGTGATTATTTCTCAGTCTCCTCTTCTCTCTCATATCACTTATTGATGTGAATCATTATGAAAAATGTGTTTTTAATGAATCACATCGGAAATTCCCAATGCCTTCTATTTCAAAGGCACGAGTTATTTAATATTAAAGTCACCACTAAAGTGAAGACACCGTATGAAG
The DNA here is from genome assembly GCA_030674185.1 of Monoplex corrugatus. Classification (NCBI taxonomy): domain Eukaryota; kingdom Metazoa; phylum Mollusca; class Gastropoda; order Littorinimorpha; family Ranellidae; genus Monoplex; species Monoplex corrugatus. Next base: position 6,831,656 of record JAPXFY010000032.1, on the reverse strand, counting down.
CATATATCGATCATCCATGGATACAATGGGGTAAAAATTGATGTCAGAGACACATTTACATTCTTTCTTCACTGTCGAAACAGGTTGTATTGATTTCGGTCATGCATGTAGGAAATAATTGTGATCGATCTACCAGTCTGAACTCATGTCAAGCATCTAGCTACAGAAATCGCTCATTTTTCCAACAAAAAGTGCTGTATAGTAAAAAATACGAACACACATACTTTTCTTTCTATTTTCTTGAATTACTGGAACATTATACAAACGAAATATGACAATATCGTAAGATTTTATTTTTCAAAAAACATTTCATATTGCCTTCGTAAAAGCAGTGGTACCAACTGACCAATCTTCAGGAGAATGACCCATATACACACATATATACATTTATGTATATATACATACATATATACATACATACACATGTATATACACACACACATATATACATGTAGATCGATATATATGTATATAACGAAGTGACAGAGAGAGAGAGGAGAGAGAGAGAGAGAGAGAGAGAGAGAGAGAGAGAGAGAGAGAGAGAGAGAGAGAGAGAGGAGAGAAAATAATAAAATGTTGGAATGATAAATCACAAACACGTGCCCAGATTTTTCTATTGCCTTTTTACTAGTATTCACAAACGCTTAAAGGCCAGTCGACTGCACACAGACATTACCAGAGCTACAGCATTTAATCACAAAAAAGCACCAACTGAATACAAGTTTAAGCATACCTTAAAGAAACAGAACATACATACATATACATAAACGGGCATAAATTACCTAAAAAAAAACACCCACAGAAAAAATAAAGTACATGTATCAACATTTCAAAGACATAAGAAAACAAATGACAACGAAAAATCCGTTAAAAATTAAAGTACGTGTATTCAAAGCTTTCGTGCACACAGTCTAAGCATATGCCTCTGGTTTTGACGATTTCGCCCAATTTATCAGTGCCAAGGGCCGTAAAAAAAATAATAGATACAAATACATAAACACAAGTGTTTTTTTTTTTTTTATCGAAGCTTACACAAACTGACTGCCCTAAATTAACACATAAAATCGCCCTAAATTAACACATAAAATCGCCCTAAATTAACACATAAAACCGCCCTAAAGTAACAAAACTGCCCTAAATTGACATAAAACCGCCCTAACACATAAAACCGCCCTAAATAAACATAAAACTGCCCTAAAGTAACACAAAACTGCCCTAAGTTAACATATAAAACCGCCCTAAATTAACACAAAATTGCCCTAAATTAACATAAAACCACCCTAAATTAACACAAACTACCCTAAATTAACACATAAAACCGCCCTAAATTAACATAAAATTACCCTAAATTAACACAAAACCGCCCTAAATTAACATAAAATTACCCGAAATTAACACATAAAACCGCCCCAAATTAACACATAAAACTGCCTTAAATTGACAAATGAACTGCCCTAAATCAACACATAAAACCTAAGTCCATTAACACTGACTCCCGTACTCCAACAACTGCAAAACCGTAACCCTTTGAATCCCTCACCCTATCCACCAGCTTCCTGCAGGAAGCTGGTGGATAGGGTGAACGTGTCAAAGTGTTCTATTTTTGCTTTGCAGCATGGTTGACTGTACAGGATTCTGGTGGACAAGGTTCGAGAGTCAAAAGGTTAAAGCTTACGAATACAGAAATTGACTGCCCTAAATTATACATATACATAAGTCCATTAGAATTTACACAAACTGCCTGCCCTAAATTATACATAAACATAAGTCCATTAAAATTTACACACTGACTGCCCTAAACTATACATAAACATAAGTCCATAAAAATTTACACACTGACTGCCCTAAATTATACATAAACAAGTCCATAAAAATTTACACACTGACTGCCCTAAATTATACATAAACATAAGTCCATTAAAATGTACACAAACTGACTGCCCTAAATTACACATAAACTTAAGTCCATTAAAATTTACACACACTGACTGCCCTAAATTACACATAAACTTAAGTCCATTAAAGTGTACACACTGACTACCCTAAATTATACATAAACATAAGTCCATTAAAATTTACACAAACTGCCTGCCCTAAATTACACATAAACTTAAGTCCATTAAAATTTACACAAACTGCCTGCCCTAAATTATACATAAACATAAGTCCATTAAAATTTACACAAACTGCCTGCCCTAAATTACACATAAACTTAAGTCCATTAAAATTTACACAAACTGCCTGCCCTAAATTATACATAAACATAAGTCCATTAAAATTTACACAAACTGACTGCCCTAAATTATACATAAACATAAGTCCATTAAAATTTACACAAACTGACTGCCCTAAATTATACATAAACATAAGTCCATTAAAATTTACACAAACTGACTGCCCTAAATTATACATAAACATAAGTCCATTAAAATGTACACAAACTGACTGCCCTAAATTATACATAAACTTAAGTCCATTAAAATTTACACAAACTGACTGCCCTAAATTACACATAAACATAAGTCCATTACCTAAATCACTTGAATAACTACTATGTACATTACATTTTCTTACAGCCAGAAATGCTGTTCATACATGTACCCAATTGTTGTTGTTATTGTTTAAAGCCCACCCGACTGCGCAGAGCCATATCAGGGCTATAACCGTTTCAAAACACAAAACAGGAAGAAAAAAATTAAAGAAAATTAAGTACACACATGTCAATGCATTCGCGCACACAATCTAAGGACATGCCCCCGGCGTGGGACCATTCCGTCCGATTTATCGCACAGGACAGATTTAAAACACACCTGAATACAAATATAAGCATACATAAGGACACCAAAACAAATATAAAAACAGGCATAAATTACCTAAAATTGCTTCCGCACATCTCACCTCCCTAGAACCAAAAATGCACCCAATACATGTACCCAATTATCAATCCTAAGAAAATTTAGGTAAGACTTTATCGAACAAAGACAGGTGAATGGACCATTAAGGCAGAAAACGATAGGTAGATAAGACAAAGCAAAGGAACAAGGCAGAAACAAAGAGAGAAAAGATTAAATATCTGGCACAGAATTTCCAGAAGGTGGGGGTACTATTTATAATGAAAGAGCCCCCGGCACCCCCACGGGGGAACTGTACTCAATTATCAATACTGACTGAATGCAAGGTTTACAGAACACCTACAGATGAATGGACCGGCAAGGCACAAAAAGGAAGAGATGAGGGAAAGCAAAGGAGTAAGGCAGAAACAAAGAATAACGAAAGTGGACATTTCTAGCACAGAATATTCAAACACTGAACATAGTATTTATACCGAAAGAGCCCTGTCATCCCCATATGGATCCACACTATGTATAAAACTCAAACTGTTTTATGATGACTAGGTTAGAATGCAAAAGTCTAATTTAAAAATGAATAAAAAATCTTTACTTCTAATTTAAATCCTATCTTAAAAATCTTTACTTCTAATTTAAATCTAATCTTAAAAATCTTTACCTTCTAATTTAAATCCTAAAATCTAATCAAAGTAATATTCCACACATGTACATGATCGCTTACACCTTGGGGCAGGGAACATTGTTATTGCTATTGTTTAAAGCCAAGCCGACTGCGTAGAGGGCAATAACCGTTTCAAAACACACAATACTTCAACAGGATAAAAAAAAGGGAAAAAATTAAGTACACATGTCAATGCATTCGTGCACATGGTCTTAGGAGATGCCCTGACGTTGACCATTCCATCAAATTGATCACACCGGGAATTATAAAAAAAATGACCTAAATACAAGTTTAAACAAAGATTCTAGAACGTCTAAAAACAGGTCTTATTTACCTAAAATTGCTTCTGCAGATAGCTATTTCCCTAGAGCCAAAAAATGGACTTTGCACATGTATCCAATTATCAATCCTGAGAGAAAAGTACTTAAAACTTCATTCTAACAGAAAGAACTATAACAGAAAGAACTAAGACTTTAATTCGTCTTTTGCTTCACAACAAACGGACATCTGACACACAATGTGGCAACGAAAAATGGTAAAGTACACACACATTAAAATGACAATGTTGACATACGAACTCCATGAAGCATACAGATTATACTACATGAGGTGTTTTATATATTGACAGTTTAAAAATGAACGAATCTAAACATGTCAGGATTTTATGTATTGTTTTACACACTGTAACAACGAACAGTGTGATAACAAATATCAGTTCGTACATGTGACAAGTATTATTCACACAGAAACTATCACGTACAAAACATTCTAATCAATGGTGTATTTTGTACATCAAGATTCAAGAACATGCAAGTACGTAAGACTTTATCAAACACATACATGTGAATGGACCAGCAAGACACACACAAAGAAAAATAGAAGAAATGACAGAGGAAAGGAACAAGGCAGAGACAAACAGTGACATAAAGGAGGAAATTTCTAGCACAATTTCCAGAAGGTGGACCTACTATTTACATGTATACTGAAAGAGGCGCCCGACATCCCCACGGGGAGAGGCAGGGCACATTATGTGTACTAATCCTGAAGCATGCCCCAAACCATGAACTCATTCTATTTGCAAACAAGGAATCCTCCTCCGTCAAGAAAACCTTTTCAGAACATTCCATTCTAGAACATGGTTGAAAAGTTACCGAGGACGAAATAAAATGATTTGCAAAGTAATTTGAAATTGTGACGGAGAGAGGGGGAGGGACAGTTTCACAGAACCTCGTAACCTCAAACCTCACGCTCGCGCGCGCGCACACCACACACACACACCAGGCGACAGAAAGTTCAATTTCGCAAAATCTTCTAACATCAAATTTTGTTTCGTTATATTCATCATTCCCAACAGTCCAGTCAGTATGGCCTGAACGGAATTCTGTCCTTTCTCTCTCTCTTGGCGCTACCCATTGTTGTGTCCATCTTTCACAATCTTTCAAATAAACCCTAGCACTCTTTGAAAACCGGTTAGTACGAATTTGCAGGCAAAACTACAACAAATGGTTATTCTTACCAACATACGTGTCTTAATCCCGGATAATACAAAGTCCGCAAATTTTATGCGATTCGCACAAACCATCAACTTTTGTTTTTGGAGCATACCAGGGCTATAAAAAAAAATTCTCGCACAGATCTCTGATCATATCACCGCCAACAACCTCTCTTACCCTTATCAGTCGGCTTATCGCACTGGACACAGCCCTGAAACTGCTCTTGTAAAAATTGCAAATGATATTCTGACTGCTCTTGATCAAAATCAAATCTCTCTTCTATCTCTCCTTGATCTCTCAGCTGCATTTGACACCATCGACCATTCTATCATGCTCACACGTCTCCATAAAGTGTTCGGTATCTCTGACATCGCTCTGTCTTGGTTCCAGTCCTACCTCTCCAATCGCACTCAGTCTCTGTCTGTTGTTCATCCTCTGCACCCGCTACCCTCCAGTTTGGTGTGCCCCAAGGCTCTGTTTTAGGTCCCATCCTATTTGTGCTGTACACACAACCCCTCTCTGAAATTATGCGACTTCACTCTATGTCCCATCATAGCTTTTCTGATGACAACCAACTCTATACTTCTGGTTCCCTCCCACAACTGCCCTCTATAATCAGACAAACCCAAGGCTGCATTTCTGATGTTCACTCCTGGATGACTGTAAACAAACTTCAACTCAACCCCATTAAAACTGAACTTAGCCTTATCTCTCCCACCACATTGGCTAAGTGTTCTTCCCTTCCTCTGTCTGTCTCTCTGCTTGGATCTGACATTCCACTGTCCACAATCTTGGAGTCACTCTTGATAACACCCTGTCCTTTGAAAAACACGTCCAGAATGTTTGCAGATTATGCTATCTTGAGATACGCAGAATTTCTTCTATTTGCAATATCCTCTCTGTCGAAGCCACCAAAACTCTCCTCTGTGCCTTTGTTCTCTCTCGTCTCGACTACTGCAACTCCCTCCTCTCGGGCTGTCCTTTCTCTCTCATTCAAAAGCTTCAAAACAATGCTGCTAGGCTCATCTTCAGAAAATCTCGTTCCTCTCATGTCACTCCTCTTCTCAAATCTCTTCACTGGTTACCTGTTGAAAAGAGAATTCGCTACAAGATTGCTTTGTTATGTTTTAAGTCTCTCAACGGTCTTGCACCCCCTTACATCTCTGACCTCCTCCATCTGTACACCCCCTCTCGTCAACTTCGTTCCTCGGCTGATACTCGTACCTTCCGCATACCATCCTGTCGCACTAAAACCTATGGTCAACGCTCCTTTTCCTATCAGGCCCCTGTAATCTGGAATCAGCTCCCTGTCTCTGTTCGCCACTCTGCAACTCTCACTTCTTTCAAGTCCTCCCTGAAAACCCATCTCTTCCAGTCCCTCTCATGATACTTATAAAGACTACCACCTAACTTCCCCAAATCCCCCCTTGTCTTTTGAGCCTTGAATGTCGGCTGGTGTGTGTGCGTGTGTGCGTGTGTGTGTGTGTGTGTGTGTGTGTGTGTGTGTGTGCGTGTGCGTGTGCGTGTTTGGTTGTGTCTGCGTGATACCTGTAAGCGCTTAGGGCTCTTGTTTTCATCAGATTAGGCGCTATATAAATGCTCTTTATTATTATTATTATTATAACTTCAAAACATACAAAAACCTTCAACAGGAAAAAACAAAGAAAAGAAAACTAAGTACATAAATTATGTCAGTTCATTCGTGCACATAATCTAAGGACATGCCCCCCGGTGTTGACCGTTCCATCCAATTTATCGCACAGAGGATTTTAAAAAACCCACCTGAATACAAATAAACATACCTAAGGACACCAAAACACAAACAGGCATAAATTACCGTCAGCTATCAAAAAGAAAATCCACACCATCATCATTAGCCGACTGCAAAACCCACACTATAATCATCAGCTGACTACAAAACCCACGTTATAATCATCAGCCGACTACAAACCACACTATAATCAGCTGACTACAAAACCCACGTTAAAATCATCAGCTGACTACAAAACCCACACTATAATCATCAGCCGACTACAAAACCCACACTATAATCAAGCTGACTACAAAACCCACACTATAATCATCATCTGACTACAAAACCCACACAATAGTCATCAGCTGACTACAAAACCCACATTATAATCACCAGCTGACTACAAAACCCACACTATAATCACCAGCTGACTACAAAACCCACACTATAATCACCAGCTGACTACAAAACCCACACTATAATCACCAGCTGACTACAAAACCAACATTATAATCATTAGCCGACTGCAAAACCCACACTGTAATCATCAGCTGACTACAAAACCCACATTATAATCACCAGCTGACTACAAAACCCACATTATAATCACCAGCTGACTACAAAACCACACTATAATCACCAGCTGACTACAAAACCCACACTATAATCATCATCGACTACAAAACCCACGCAATAATGATCGACTACAAAACCAACATAATCATTAGCCGACTGCAAAACCCACACCATAATCATCAGCTGACTACAAAACCCACATTATAATCACCAGCTGACTACAAAACCCACACTATAATCATCATCTGACTACAAAACCCACACTGTAATCATCAGCTGACTACAAAACCCACACTATAATCACCAGCTGACTACAAAATCCACACTATAATCATCAGCTGACTACAAAACCCACACTATAATCATCAGCTGACTACAAAACCCACACTATAATCATCAGCTGACTACAAAACCCACACTATAATCATCAGCTAACTACAAAACCCACACTATAATCATCAGCTGACTACATAACCCACGTTATAATCATCAGCTGACTACAAAACCCACACTATAATCATCAGCTGACTACAAAACCCACAATCATTAGCTGACTGCAAAACCCACGTTATAATCATCAGCTGACTACAAAACCCACGTTATAATCATCAGCTGACTACAAAACCCACATTATAATCATCAGCCGACTACAAAACCCACGTTATAATCATCAGCTGACTACAAAACCCACGTTTATAATCATCAGCTGACTACAAAACCCACACTATAATCAGCTGACAACAAAACCCACACTGTAATCATCGACTACAAAACCCACGCAATAATGATCGACTACAAAACCCACACTGTAATCATCGACTACAAAACCCACACAATAATGATCGACTACAAAACCCACACTATAATCACCAGCTGACTACAAAACCCACACTATAATCATCAGCTGACTACAAAACCACACTATAATCACCAGCTGACTACAAAACCACACTGTAAATCATCGACTACAAAACCCACACTATAATCAGCCGACAACAAAACCCACACTGTAATCATCATCAACAAAACCCACACTATAATCAGCTGACTACAAAACCCACACTGTAATCATCATCGATTACAAAACCCACACTGTAATCATCACCGACTACAAAACCCACACTATAATCATCAGCTGACTACAAAACCCACACTATAATCATCAGCTGACTACAAAACCCACACTATGATCAACTGACTACAAAGCCCACACTGTAATCATCATCGACTACAAAACCCACACTATAATCATCAGCTGACTACAAAACCCACACTATAATCATCAGCCGACTACAAAACCCACACTATGATCAACTGACTACAAAGCCCACACTGTAATCATCATCGACTACAAAGCCCACACTGTAATCATCATCGACTACAAAACCCACACTATGATCAACTGACTACAAAGCCCACACTGTAATCATCATCGACTACAAAACCCACACTATAATCAGCTAACAACAAAACCCACTGTCCCCTTGAATAAAAAATCGCCCGACTTTACCCTGGACCATAATACAAATAATATTTTCACTTTTTTGTTTTGCGAGATAAAACTTGCGTGTATACGTAAAATCCAAGTTTTCAAGTTAATCAACCATCTAGTTCTCCAGCCCAAGACACTGCAGCATTCGCGATGAGAAATTTTATTCAACAATTTGTTCTGATCATCGTTCTTAACAGGTCTGAAATATCGTGGTCTTTTTGACTGTTCCGACAATTGTATCATGACCAAACGTCAGCTCCTTACTGTTTCAACACAAGGGTTAAGGTTATAACTATGGTTATGGTTAGTCATGGTTAAGTGTTGTATTCAGGTTAGATTCAGCATTAAGAAAACGATGCATAACATTTGTTCATGTACAATTGTCGGAACCAGAGACGCCGTTTTCCCCCCGTCTCATTCAGAACAGCACTATACATGTACATCCGATAGAATGTATGAATATAATCTTGGGAATATCGCACATGTCACTGTCTTTCTGAAAACTTGCTCCCAGAAAACTAAGTTCGGCTGATTGGAATTCGGTCATGTGTCAGGTATATTTAACTGTTGAATTTTCTTCCTTACTCGATTCCCTCTGTACAGCAAATACTGGTTACCATAAACCATTGCCTTATTAACACTGGTGATGTCTTCCTTATTCTATTCCCTCTGTACAGCAAATACTGGTTACCATAAACCATTGCCTTATTAATCTGGTGATGTCTTCCTTATTCTATTCCCTCTGTACAGCAAATACTGGTTACCATAAACTGTTGCCTTATTAACACTGGTGATGTCTTCCTTATTCTATTCCCTCTGTACAGCAAATACTGGTTACCATAAACTATTGCCTTATTAACACTGGTGATTTCTTTATTCTATTCCCTCTATACAGCAAATACTGGTTACCATAAACTACTGCCTTATTAACACTGGTGATGTCTTCCTTATTCTATTCCCTCTGTATAGCAAATACTGGTTACCATAAACTATTGCCTTATTAACACTGGTGATGTCTTCCTTATTCTCTATTCCCTCTGTACAGCAAATACTGGTTACCATAAACTATTGCCTTATTAACACTGGTGATGTCTTCCTTTTTCTCTATTCCCTCTGTACAGCAAATACTGGTTACCATAAACTACTGCCTTATTAACACTGGTGATGTCTTCCTTATTCTCTATTCCCTCTGTACAGCAAATACTGGTTACCATAAACTATTGCCTTATTAACACTGGTGATGTCTTCCTTATTCTATTCCCTCTGTACAGCAAATACTGGTTACCATAAACCATTGCCTTATTAACACTGGTGATGTCTTCCTTATTCTCTATTCCCTCTGTACAGCAAATACTGGTTACCATAAACTACTGCCTTATTAACACTGGTGATGTCTTCCTTATTCTCTATTCCCTCTGTACAGCAAATACTGGTTACCATAAACTATTGCCTTATTAACACTGGTGATGTCTTCCTTATTCTCTATTCCCTCTGTACAGCAAATACTGGTTACCATAAACCATTGCCTTATTAACACTGGTGATGTCTTCCTTATTCTATTCCCTCTGTACAGCAAATACTGGTTACCATAAACTATTGCCTTATTAACACTGGTGATGTCTTCCTTATTCTCTATTCCCTCTGTACAGCAAATACTGGTTACCATAAACATTGCCTTATTAACACTGGTGATGTCTTCCTTATTCTCTATTCCCTCTGTACAGCAAATACTGGTTACCATAAACTGTTGCCTTATTAACACTGGTGATGTCTTCCTTATTCTCTATTCCCTCTGTACAGTAAATACTGGTTACCATAAACCATTGCCTTATTAACACTGGTGATGTCTTCCTTATTCTATTCCCTCTGTACAGCAAATACTGGTTACCATAAACTATTGCCTTATTAACACTGGTGATGTCTTCCTTATTCTCTATTCCCTCTGTACAGCAAATACTGGTTACCATAAACCATTGCCTTATTAACACTGGTGATGTCTTCCTTATTCTATTCCCTCTGTACAGCAAATACTGGTTACCATAAACTATTGCCTTATTAACACTGGTGATGTCTTCCTTATTCTCTATCCCTCTGTACAGTAAATACTGGTTACCATAAACCTGCCTTATTAACACTGGTGATGTCTTCCTTATTCTATTCCCTCTGTAAGCAAATACTGGTTACCATAAACTATTGCCTTATTAACACTGGTGATGTCTTCCTTATTCTCTATTCCCTCTGTACAGCAAATACTGGTTACCATAAACTACTGCCTTATTAACACTGGTGATGTCTTCCTTATTCTCTATTCCCTCTGTACAGCAAATACTGGTTACCATAAACTATTGCCTTATTAACACTGGTGATGTCTTCCTTATTCTATTCCCTCTGTACAGCAAATACTGGTTACCATAAACCATTGCCTTATTAACACTGGTGATGAAAATCATCTCGTCTGAATCTTATTCCAGTTTTCACATATCTAAGTAGCACGAACCAATGCAAAAGTACAGCGGAGAAACACACACACACACATTTCAGTTCTGAGTAAAGTATAATAAACGTTGGTATCAAGTGTAATCACCCTTGCAAATCCAGGCTTAGAGAACAGCCTTGGTGCCTGTATGGGTACTACTGGCATTTCTGTAGTCTCCGTGCATGTATAAAAAGATTTCTATCGAAGACAAACACTTGTGAACAAAAAAAAACACAAAAACAAACAAGATTTCCAACAACCGAAACCTTAACGCGTAAAAGAAGTTTTCCATCAACCGATCTCCGTTTAACCTTAGCGTCTGTATAGAAGATTTGACCCTCGACCCCGACCCCTGCCCACTAACATCTTGCATTGTCAACCATGCTAGCAAAGCAAAAACTAAGCCCTTTGAGTCTCTTACCCTATCCTAGGGTGAGGGAGTCAGTGAGTTAAGTTTTTGCTGCTGGTGGATAGGGTGTGTAGAGTCACATGACGTTTGCATACTTGACCGCGTAAAAAACAAAAATGCCCACCAACCCGACGTTTATGTGGCTTTAGCGCATATAATATAAAACGTTTAAGTACAGATCGACTTTTGTCTAACCGCAGCGCCTGTCTAAAATAACATTCATATTAACCGACGTTCTGAGTAGCTTTAGTCCCTTTATTCGCACTAACCGACTTCACGTTGTGTCAACCACGTCGTTACAGCCAAATACATGCACAACACGTCAGCTTGCAGAAAAACGAATCTAGTTACACATGCTCTCCCTTCCCCCGTCACTTGCATACCCTTCTCCCAGCACACACACACACCATGGACACATCACAGACACACCATGGACACATACGCACATCACACAATGTAACCTACGCACAGAAGACACGCACACCATGGACATATACGTACATCACAGACACACACACCATGGACACATACGCACATCAATGTAACCTACGCACATAAGACACGCACACCATGGACACATAAAACATCACAGACACACACACCATGGACATACGCAATCACACACCATGGACACATGAAACATCAGACACACACACCATGGACACATACGCACATTAGACACACACACCATGGACACATGAAACATCACAGACACACACACCATGGACACACACATCACAGACACCATGGACACACACACAGACACACACCATGTACACATACACACACCATGGACACATACGTACATCACAGACACACACATCATGGACATACGTACATCACAGACACACACATCACGGACACATACGTACATCACGGACACATACGTACATCACAGACACACACATCATGGACACATACGTACATCAGACACACACATCATGGACACATACGTACATCACATACCATGGACACATACGTACATCACACACACCATGGACACATACGTACATCACAGACACACACACCATGGACACATACGTACATCACACACACACACATCATGGACACATACGTACATCACAGACACACACACCATGGACACATACGTACATCACACACACACATCATGGACACATACGTACATCACACACACACACCATGGACACATACGTACATCACACACACACACAATGGACACATACGTACATCACACACACACATGGACACATACGTACATCACACACACACATCATGGACACATACGTACATCACACACACACACCATGGACACATACGTACATCACACACACACACACACCATGGACACATACGTACATCACACACACACATGGACACATACGTACATCACACACACACATCATGGACACATACGTACATCACACACACACACACCATGGACACATACGTACATCACACACACATCATGGACATACGTACATCACACACACACATCATGGACACATACGTTCATCACAGACACACACACCATGGACGCATACACATCACAGACACCACGGACACACACACCACGGACACAGACACCACGGACACATACACCATGGACACAGACACACACACCATGGACACATCACAGACACCATGGACACATACGCACATCACAGACACACACCATGGACGCATACAGACACACCATGCACACAAACATCAAAGACACGCACACCATGGACACATACGCACATCACAGACACACATCACAGACACACACACCATGGACACATGAAATATCACAGACACACACACCATGGACACACACACCATGGACACACATCACAGACACACACCATGGACACATACCACACCGTGGACACACACACATGGACACACATCACAGACACCATGGACACATCACACCGTGGACACACACACCATGGACACACACACATCATAGACACACACCATGGACACATACATCACAGACACACACACATGAATGAATGAATGAAAATTTATATCGCGCAACAAAAATCTTGCTATAAAAGCATGCTCGCGGCGCACGGTGGGGGGGGGGGGGGGGCACAAAAGCAATTCCACACAGCCTTTGCACCAACATTCATAAAGGCATTCAAGGTATTCACATTCAAATAAGCAATCCCATACAACATTAGAAAAAGTGTGTCTTGAGACTAGATTTAAAGGATGAATGAGTCTTTCTCCCTGATGCTCATGGGAAGCATGTTCCACTTGGTAGGGGCAAGGTATTTAAATTCTCGCTGACCATATCTTTTGGTTTTAACATCCCTTGTCCCAGGAACATGAAGAAGAGACTTGGAAGCAGATCTCAGACTGCGAACAGGTTTATATTCAGAAAGAAGATCTTTAAGATAAGGACTACTAGAGTTGACACATAGACACACACACCATGGACACATACATCAGACACACACACATCACACCGTGGACACACACACATCACAGACACACACACCACGGACACACACACCACGGACACACACACCATGGACACACACCATGGACACACACACCATGGACACACACCATGGACACACATCACAGACACCATGGACACATGAAACATCACACACACATCAGACACACACCATGGACACATGAAACATCACAGACACATACCATGGACACATACGCACATTACACACACACCATGGACACATACGCACATCACAGACACACACACCGTGGACACATACGCACATTACACACACACCATGGACACAATCACAGACACACACACACTATGGACACATACGTACATCACAGACACACACACCGTGAACACACACACACCATGGACACACACGCACATCACACACCATGGACCCATACGTACATCACACACACGCTCATTACACACCTACGCACCCCTATTCCCACCCTCACACGAAGTCTACCCCTTATTCACATAAGTTATGTGCGCTATGTTATGTTGTTTAAAGCCCAGCCGACTGCGTAGAGCCATATCAGGGCTATAACCGCTTCAAAACTTCAACAGGAAAAAAAAATTAAATACACATCGATGCATTCGTGCACATAATCTAAGGACATGCCCCCGACATTGACCACTCCGTCCAATTTATCGCAAAGAACAGATTTAAAAAACGCACCTGAATACAAATATAAGCATACATAAAGACACCAAAACATATATAAAAAACATGCATAAATTACCTAAAATTGCTTCCGCATATCTCACCTTAGAGCCAAAAATGCACTAAATACATGTACCTAATTATCAATCCAAAGAAAAAGTACATAAGACTTTATCGAACACATACAGGTGAATGGACCATTAAGGCGGAAAACTAGGTACAAATTACAAAGCAAAGGAACAAGGCAGAAACGAAGTGACAGAAAAGAGGAAATTTCTAGCACAGAATTTCCAGAAGGTGGGGATACTATTTATATTGAGAGATCCCCCGGCATCCCAACGGGGGGGATCACTTTCAGTTGGATTGTGTAAGAGGACAGGACATCTAGCAAGCCATGTGATCTACATAAGGAATGCCAACAAGAAATGATTTAGAACCCATTTTCATATGAAAACTGATCTTTAACCTGCAATACCCCTCATTTTCTTAACACCTCCCTAAACAACAAAAATACAGTACGCATATAAACATTACATGTATAGTTAACAAAATGAGGAATAGTCCAGATGAAAAATCCACATCTCTATACATATATACATAAATATGTATGACTATACATATGTATCATATGTATAATATATATATATATATACACATATGTACATACAGTGGAGTCCATTAATAACGACAACTGTAATAACGAGAACACTGTAGTAACGAGACATTTTTCAATCCCCGTTTTTTATCCTTAATCTTTAAGAATAAACCATTGGGTTTAACGAGAGTTAGTGGATAATCATCTCGGTAATAACGAGAGATTTTCTATCCTTCCTGGTCACAAAAGTTCTCGCCACTCGCCCCACCCCCACCTCGTCGTCAAGTTCCCGGTAGGGCACATCTCGTGGTGGCCGGTAACAAAGAAAAACAACGAAAGGCGCGTCCTTGTGCGGTGTGTAATCCCCTCTCCCCCCTCTCCCGGCGCCAAGATTATTTCCCTTGGTAAATTCGTCATTTGGGAATAACGAGAACTCGGCAATAGCGAGAAAATGTGCCTGGGCCGTCCGCTCTCGCTATAACAGAGTTTCACTGTATGTACATATACATGCATATATATATACATATGTATGTGTGTATATACATATGTATTATATATAATATATGTATGCCAACATTGTAATTGTTTAAAGTCCAGCCAACTGCATAGAGCCCTATCAGGGCTATAGGCATTTCAATACAATATTTCAACTAGAAAAAAAGATTATGTACACATATTAATGCATTTGCGCATATAATCTAAGGAGGTGCCTCTGGAATTGACCGCTCCATCCGATTCATCGCAAAAGGGATTTTAAAAAACACATACAAAACTTAAAATAACTAAGGACACTAAAACGCATAAAACAAGCCTAAATTACCTAACACTGCTTTCGCACATCCGATTTCCTTAGAAACAAAAATTCACTTTATACATGTATCCAATTATCAATCGTAAGGGAAGATATGTACTACTTTATCGAACACATACAGATGAATAGACCAGCAAGGCAGAAAATTATAGGAAGAAATGACAAAGCAAAGGAGGAAAGAAGAAACGGTGACATATAAATTTCTAGCACAGAATTTCCAGAAGGTGTGGATACTATTTATACTCAAAAGCGCCCCCAGCATCCCCACGGGAAGACATACACTCCTCCAAACACGGACATGTACACACACACACACACCCATTCCCACCCCCTCACATCAAGTCCACCCCTCTTTCACATCAAGTTGCATTGTTTAATCCTTTGATCCCTCACCCTGCATTGTCAACCATACTAGCAAAACAAACTTAGGTCTGATTCCCTCACCCTATTCACCAGCTTCCAGTGGATAGGGTATGGAATCAAAGGGTTAAGTTTTTGCAGTTGATGGATAGGGTGAGGAGTCAAAGGGTTATGTTTTTGCAGTTGATGGATAGGGTGAGCGAGTCAAAGGATTAAGTTTTTGCAGTTGATGGATAGGGTGAGGAGTCAAAGGGTTAAGTTTTTGCAGTTGATGGATAGGGTGAGGGAGTCAAAGCGTTAAGAGGACAGGATACCAAGCCAGCCATGTAATCCTATCCACAATTCATTTTAATATGAAACGTGGATTTTTAACCCACAACATTCCCTGGTTTCTCAACCCAAAACTAAAAAAAAAAATACAGTAAACATGCATATTGCGTGTATAGTTAACAAAATGCGGTATATTCCCGGTTCGAAATCTGCATCATACAGAAAAGTCATATGCATACAAGATATATATATACATATCTACACATATATATATATATGTTAACTCTACATGCAATATGCATACATACTGGATTTTTTTTAGGGGGGGAGGGGATATACATATACACATACATATATAATTACAGTGAAACTCTGTTATAGCGAGAGCGGACGGCCCAGGCACATTTTCTCGCTATTGCCGAGTTCTCGTTATTCCCAAATGACGAATTTACCAAGGGAAACAAAGGGAAATAATCTTGGCACCGGCGCCGTCGATGTGTTCATAATTAATCGATAGTGTCCCTTGATTACACACCGCACAAGGACGCGCCTTTCGTTGTTTTTCTTTGTTACCGGCCACCACGAGGTGTGCCCTACCGGGAACTTGACGAGGTGGAGGTGGGGCGAGTGGCGAGAACTTTTGTGACCAGGAAGGATAGAAAATCTCTCGTTATTACCGAGATGATTATCCACTAACTCTCGTTAAACCCAATGGTTTATTCTTAAAGATTAAGGAGGATAAAAAACGGGGATTGAAAAATATCTTGTTACTACAGTGTTCTCGTTATTACAGTTATTAATGGACTCCACTGTATACATATACACGTTTCTACACACACACACAACACACACAGTACACAATACACACACACACACACACAATACGCGTGAGCAAATCGTATCAAAACCATGCAATCAAGTCAGTCTCGCATTTGTATCTTGGCGAATTATACAAAAAAAAACCCAAACAAACAGGAAAAGGAAAAAAAATGGACCTTCAAAGAAAACGCACACGCACCACACCACCTGCACAGAACGTCACGAATCGGTCATACCGCTGTCAATGCAAAGACAAACTGAACATTAAAGAACCACCTTAAAGCTTCGCTAACATCATCAGCATTTAACCCTTCGACTCCTGCACCCTGTTCACCAGCATTGCCAATCATGTTAGCAAAGCAAAAACGTAACCCTTTGACCCCCTCACCCTATCCACCAGCTTCCTGCAGGAACCTGATGGATAGGCTGGGAGAATCAAAGGGGTTTTTTTTTTTTGCATAGAGCCTGGAATTGCTAGGAAAAAAAAAAGGGGAAACTTCTAGGGGGGTCCGGGGGCATGCTCCCCCGTAAAATTTTTAAAAGACTAAAATCTGTGCATTCTGGAGACAAATTTAAAGGCATCTAACACACTGAAAATCACAATGAATATCGCTCAAAAGAGTATTTAATAAACATTGGGCACAAGATCAGGATCCATCATACACAGCAGATCGTTTCAGTGTGTTCATACACAGACATATTCATCAAAACTAGCTAGAAGGCTTATCCAAGTCAGAACGACGAAAGAATCTTGCCAGAGATGTTTGCTTTTGCGCGATTTTCGATTTTGATTTCCGCGGAAATCCTCGTTTCCGCGACGAATTCCAGGCTCTGTATATAATAAATGCAGTTGATAAATAAGGTGCAGGAGTCAAAGGGTTAAGAAGATATGATACTAAGCCAGCCATGTAATCCAGAAATGGCAGCAGTAAATTATCTACAATCCATTTTCATATGAAATGTGGATTTTTAACCAACATCCCTATTTTCTTAACGCCTACCAAAATAAAATGCAGTATACATGCATATTGCATGTACAGTTCACAAAATGAGGTGTATTCTAGGTTAGAAATCCACATCATATGAAGTTATAGTATATAGTAGACATATAATACACATATATATATACACACAAACATTTATACATATATACATACATGTATACATAAAATACATATATACACACACATACATATATATATGTGAGTGTGTGTGTGTGCATATAAACGTTTCTACACACACGCGCGCGTGCGAGCAAGTCGTATCAAAACCAAGCAATCAAGTCAGTCTTGCGTTTGTCTCTTATCGAATTATACAAAAAATATGTTAAAGGAAAAAAAAAAACACATTTAAAGAAAACACACACACAACACACACCACACACACACCCCTCACAGAAAGTCACCAACCAGTCATAACGACCAACCACTGTCAATGCAAGGACAACTGGCATTAAAGAACCATGTTAAGCTTTTACACACACATGACACTCGTACTCTTAGTTATCAACATTACTTCACATCATCATTTAACCCTTTATCCCTGCACCCTGTTCACCATCACACTGCATTGCCAACCATGCCAGCGGAGCAAAAACTTAACCCTTTGACTCCCGCACCCTGTTCACCATCATACTGCATTGTCAGCCATGCCAGCGGATCAAAAACTTAACCCTTTGACTCCCTCACCCTATCCACCAGCTTCCTACAGGAGAATGGTGGATAGGGTTTGGGAATCAAAGGGTTAAGTTTTTGCAGTTGATGGAAAATGTGCGGGAGTCAAAGGGTGAAGAGGACAGGATACCAAGCCAGCCATACAATCCAGAAATGGAATGCCAGCAGTAAATGATCTACAATCCATTTTCATATGAAATGTGGATTTTTAACAAACATCCCCATTTTCTTAACGCCTCCCAAAATAAAATGCAGTATACATGCATATTGCATGTACAGTTCACAAAATGAGGTATATTCTAGGTTAGAAATCCACATCATATGAAAAGTTATAGTATATAGTAGACATATAATTATACACAATTATTGCATGTACAGTTCACAAAATGGGGTATATTCCAGGTTAGAACTCCACATCATATGAAAAGTTATAGTATACAGCAGACAATTTTATATATATAAAATACATATACACACACACATATATATATATCATATACACACACAAATTTATATAGTCTTGCGTTTGTCTCATCGAATTATACCAAAAAAAAATGTTAAAGGAAAAAAAAAAAAAACTTTAAAGAAAACACAACCACACCACACACACAACCACAACGCACGCACACACACACACACACAACCACTACGCACACACACACACAGCCCTCACAGAATGTCACCAACCAGTCATACGACCAACCACTGTCAATGCAAAGACAACTGGGCATAAAGAACCATGTTAAGCTTTTTACACACACATGACACTCGTACTCTTAGTTATCAACATTACTATCATCATCATTATCACCATCATTTAACCCTTTATCCCTGCACCCTGTTCACCATCATACTGCATTGCCAACCATGCCAACAAAGCAAAAACTTAACCCTTTGACTCCCGCACCCTGTTCAACATCATACTGCATTGTCAGCCATGCCAGCGGAGCAAAAACTTAACCCTTTGACTCCCTCACCCTGTTCACCATCATACTGCATTGTCAGCCATGCCAACAAAGCAAAAACTTAACCCTTTGACTCCCTCACCCTATCCACCAGCTTCCTACAGGAGAATGGTGGATAGGTTTGGGAATCAAAGGGTTAAGTTTTTGCAGTTGATGGAAAAGGTGCGGGAGTCAAAGGGTGAAGAGGACAGGATACCAAGCCAGCCATGTAATCCAGAAATGGAATGCCAGCAGACAGTAAATGATCTACAATCCATTTTCATATGAAATGTGGATTTTTAAACCTACAACATCCCTTATTTTCTTAACGCCTCCCAAAATAACAAAAAATCAGTATACATATATTATTACATGTACAGTTCACAAAATAAGGTATATTCCAGGTTAAAAATCCACATCACATGAAAAGTCATTATATAATATATATACATATGTATATGTTCTCATATATAAATATATATATACACACACGTATATATACATACATACACATACATGTTTCTACACACACACACAAACGCGCCCGCTTGAGCAAATCGTATCAAAACCATGCAATCAAGTCAGTCTCGCTTTTAGCTCTTAGCAAATTGTATCCAAAAAATGGAAGAGGAAAAAAAAAGGCCTCTAAAGAAAACACACCACAACACACAAACCAAACCAACCACAACGCACACACACACAACCATACCCCTACACAAACACACCTCACAGAATGTCACCATCCAGTCATACGACCAACCGCTGTCAATACAAACTGGGCATAAGAACCACTTTTAAATCTTTTACACACACACACCACACTCGTACTCAGTTATCAACATTACTACCACCACCATCATCAAGTATTTAACCCTTTGACTTCTGCATCCTGTTCACCAGCATACGGCATTGCCAACCATGCTAGCAAAGCAAAAACTTAACCCTTTGACTCCCTCACCCTATCCATTAGCTTCCTGCATGAAGATGGTGGATAGGGTGAGGGAGTCAAAGGGTTAAGTTTTGCAGTCAGTGGATAGGATGCGGGAGGCAAAGGGTTAAAGTCCAGACAACTGCGCACAGCCATATCAGGACTATAACCATCGCAACACTAACTTCGTTCACCCTATTTAAAAAAAAAAGCGTTCGCTCACATAATCTAATGACATGCCCCTGGCGTTGATCACTTCGCCTGGTTTATCACCAAAAAGAAAAAAAAACACCTGAAGACAGACCTGTAAATCTAAGGGCACTAGAATTTGTATCAAAATATGACCTTAATTGCTTCCCCAAATCACGTTTCATTAGAGACAAAACAAGTTAAAACATGGACCCAATCATCAATCCTAATATTACATACGCAAATCTTTACAGGACATACGTCAATGGGCCGGCAAGGCATCATTGTTATTTTTGTATAAAGCCCAGCTGATTACACAGAGCCATATCAAAGCTGTTGTTATTGTTTACAGCCCAGCCGACTGCGACAGCCATATCAGGGCTAGAACTCATTCAAAATATGCAAAACTTCAACAGGAAAAAAAAAATTAAGTACACATATCAATGCATTCGCGCACATAATCTAAGGACATTCCCCTGGCGTTGACCACTCCAATTTATCGCACAGGGGATTAAAAAACAACAACCTGGATACAAATAAAACATACCTAAGGGCACCGAAACCTCTATAAAAACGGGCACAAGTCACCTAAAATTGCTTCTGCTTATCTCATCTCCCTAGAGCCAAAAATGCACGTAATACATGCACCCAATTATCAATCCTAAGAGAAAGTACGTGAGACTTTATGGAACACATACAGGTGAATGGACTAGCAAGGCCGAAAATGATAGGAAGAAATGGCAGAAAGCAAAGGAACAAGGCAGAAACAAAGAGAGTGACAGAAAAGAGGAAATTTCTAGCACAGAATTTACAGAAGGTGGGGATACTATTTCTACTGAAAGAGCCCCCGGCACCCTACCGGGGTGCACATGGGATTTAAAAAAAAAAAAACCTGAATACAATTTTAAATTAAGGACACTAAAACAGAAACGGACCTAAACAATCTAAAATCACTTCTGTATATCACATTTCCGCAGAGCCAAAAATGCACTTGACATGTGTACCCAATTATCAATCCTAAGAGAGTATTAACACTTGATCTAACATACGGATGAATGGACCAACACGGCAATAGATAATAGATGGAAAAGAAATGACAAAGCAAAGGAAAAACCAAAGAGTGACAGAAAAAAGTTAATTTCTAGCACAGAATTTCCAAAAGGTGGGCATACTATTTACACTGAAAGACCCCCTCCCCCCCCCCCCCAGCATCAACACGGGGAGACACCCTCCTCCCAACACGGACATGTAGACATACGCACATCACACAGCATATGTACACACATCAGGCACGCACACCACACACATCAGGCACGCACACCACACACATCAGGCACGCACACCATACACATGCACCCCCATTCCCACCCCTCACATCAAGTCCACCCCTCTTTCACATCAAGTTGGACTGTTTAAACCCTTTGCAGTATACATGCATATTGCATGTTTAGTTAACAAAATGAGGTATATTCCAGGTTAGAAATACACATCATATAAAAAGTTATACGTATATAATATACATACAAACACACACACGTGTATATACATACATATATGTACATTTATACATACACACACACACACACACACACACATATATATATATATATATATATATATATATATATATATATATATATATATATATATATATATACACATACATATATATATGCGTGTGTGTGTGCATATGCATGTTTCTACACAACACACACACAACACGCACGCGGGCAAATCGTATCAAAACCATGCAATCAAGTGAGTTTTGCGTTTGTCTCCTAGCGAATTATAAAAAAAAAATGGAAAAGGAAAAAAATGGACCTTTGAAGAAAACGCCCACCCACCCACAATCACACCGCACACAGAATGTCACCGACCAGTCATACGACCAACCCTGTCAACGCAAAGACAAACTGGGCATAAAGAACCACCTTAAATCTTTTACACACACACCACACTCGTAGTTTTAGTTACCAACATTACCATCATCAGTATTTAACCCTTTGACTCCTGCGCCCTGTTCACCAGCACAACTTCACTGGCTCCCTGTATCAAAGCGCATACAGTACAAACTAGACACCATGTGCTACAAAAGCCTCAATAACGCAGCCCCCGATTACCTGTCAAGCCTACTTGAGATCTATGTTCCCTCACGTACCCACCGCTCTGCCTCCGATCCTCTTGACTTTTCGCTTTCCACGCACTAAGCTCAATACCTATGGTCCACGAGTCTTCCGTTTCTGGTCCACTCTCCTGGAACAAACTTCCTCTCTCAGTCCGTCAGCAACCTACTTTTGTCTCCTTCAAGTCCGCTCTCAAAACTCACCTTTTCTCCTCTGCATAAAATCCTGACCTCACTCAATCCCCTCTGCAGCCTGTCTCCACTCGGAGGGGAATCGCATTGTAATATATAATTGTATATAATACGCTCTATGGTTTTCCATTGCTTTTATTCTTTCTCCCCATTTATAGTCGTGTGCGTGTGTGTGCGCATGCGTGTGTGTGTGTGCGTGTGTGTCTGTTTTCAGCGCTTAGATTTGATTTTATCAAGATTTTGCGCTATATAAATATTGTAATTATTATTATTATCATCCTGCATTGTCAACCATGCCAGCAAAACGGAAAACATAACCCTTTGATTCCCTCACCCTATCCTAAAGCTTTCAGCAGGAAGCTGGTGGATAGGGTCGGGGAATCAAAGGGTTAAGTTTTTGCAGTTGATGGAAAAGGTGCGGGAGTCAAAGGGTGAAGAGGACAGGTTACCAAGCACACCTGACTGCGCAGAGCCATATCAGGGCTATAACCGTTTCAAAACAAAACAGGGGAAAAAAAATTAAGTACACGTATCGATACATTCGCGCATATAATCTAAGGACATGCCCCCGGCGTTGACCACTCCGGCCAATTCATTGCACAGAGGAAATTTAAAAAACACGCCTGAACACAAATATAAGCATACATAAGGACACCAATACATATATGAAAACGGGCAAAAATTACATAAAATTGCTTCCGCATATTTCCCCTTCCCAGAGCCAAAAATGCACTCAATACATGTACCGATATATCAATCCTAAGGAAAAGTACATAAGACTTTATCGAGCAAAGCCGAAAATGATAGGTAGAAATGACAGAAAGCAAAGGAACAAGGCAGAAACACACGAAGAGAGTGACCGACAATAGTAAATTTCTAGCACAAAATTTCCAGAAGGTGGGGATACTATTTATACTGAAATAGCCCCCGGCATCCCCACGGAGGTCCATATCAAAACTATGTAACAGTTTCAAAAACGCAATACTTCAACAATGGGGGGTGGGTGTTCAAGAAAATACACATATCGATGTGTTCACGCACATGATCTAAGAACATGCCCCTGGCGATGACCACTCCATCCAATTTATTACACATGGGATTTAAAAAATACACATACCTGAATACAATTTTAAACTAAGGACACTATAACAAAAACGGACCTAAATTATCTAAAATTGCTTCCGCAAATCACACTTCCGTAGAGCCAAAAGTGCAGTCGACATGTACCCAATTATCAATCCTAAGAGGAAGTATTAAGACTTGATCTAACATACAGATGAATGGAGCAGCAAGGCAACAGATGAAAGAAATAAATGACAAAGCAAAGGAACAAGGCAGAAACAGTGACACAAAAGAGGAAATTTCTAGTACAGAATTTCCAGAAGGTGGGCATACTATTTATACTGGTAAAGCGCCCAGCATCCCCAAGGGGTAAGGTGAATGGAGCAGCAAGGAAAAAATGACAGGAAGAAATGCCAAAGCAAAGGAACAAGGCAGTAACAGAGTGCCATGAAAGAGGCAATAATTTCTAGCACAAGATGTCCAGAAGGTGGAAGTAGTATTTATACTGAAACAGTCCCCAGTATCCCCACGGAAGGGTGGTGGTTGGTCTGAAGAACAGTAGGAAAAACAGCGTTGGGCATTAAACAAGTATCCAGAAAGAATTGAGTAAACCACAGCAATTTCCCCCAACAGACAAGAAGGCCCTGGCATAATCCACCAGTAATACTTTCCGAATGATAAACAACGTGTAATCAGCAACAGGAAGACTTGTCCAACACTGTTCAATCTCACACACACACACACACTAACGCGCTTACAGCACTGGTCCAAGAACATTGTGGTTTCTTGAGCACTGGTACGACTAGTTGCGAATATCGCTAGTTCCTGTAGTACCTAGTCAGCAAACTAGTTTTCTTCTGTACATGCATTTCTTCGGGTGGGCCGTTTCCTTAAGTCATCATCTTCCCACCCCCACTCCGTCATTTCCCTGAAGTCGCCATTCCGTCTGGGAGTCGCCATTCCATCTAGAGTCGCCGTTCTGATGGAGTCGAGGTTTTTCTGCAGTCACTGTGTCCCTCGACTTGAGGTTTCCCTGGAATAATCAGATCCTTGCAGTCATTGTAAAAGCCTACTTTCCCTGGAATTGCTGTAGACGCCGTTTCTTAGAATCACCAGATGTTGCCGTTTCTTTAGAGGCACCTTTTTCCATGGAGTCGCAGTTTCCCTGAAGTCGCCGTTCCCTCTGGAGTTGCTGGAATTATCCTGGAACCCTTATGTTTTTGTAATTGCTGGAGTCGTACTTCCTGAAATTCCTTATATTTACTGGAATCATTTTTATTTCCTGCATTTGCTGGAAGTAATGAACCCTACTTCTTATACTTGCCAGAATCCTTTTTGGGAACCGTGTGTCTTGTCTTTCCTGGAGTTATCAGTTTCTGGAATTGCATTTATTATTACAGGCATTTTCCCTTGCATTGGCTAGCCATGAGTGAACTTGGGAACATACGATGGTGGTTTCCCGTTGCCTGCCATCGGTTTGTGTGCGGACTCTCATTTCCAGGAAATTTGACGTGGAAAGGGGAATTGGAGCACCTGGTC
Source organism: Monoplex corrugatus (assembly GCA_030674185.1). Taxonomy (NCBI): domain Eukaryota; kingdom Metazoa; phylum Mollusca; class Gastropoda; order Littorinimorpha; family Ranellidae; genus Monoplex; species Monoplex corrugatus. Next base: position 6,805,333 of record JAPXFY010000032.1, on the reverse strand, counting down.
ACAACAGGAAGGCTGGAAGGAAAGAACGCCAGGTAGACCCAAGGAGAAAATGTTGGACGGACTTGCAGGGTGTCTGAGGACAGAGGGTGGAAGATGTGCTTGCGGCATCGAGGGATAGATTGTGTGGAGGGCCATGATCGCCAACGCCATGCAGCAGGGCACATGATAATTACAGGCATATTTCTTAGATTTTCTGGACTTTTTGCTGAAGTAATAATTCCTGGAATTTCTTGTATTTACTGGTAAGTATTTTCTGGAATTTCTTGCACCGTTTCCTGAATTTTCTGGCATTTACTTTGAATCTTATTTCCTGTAATTTCTACCATTTACTGGAGCGGTATTTCCTGGAATTTCTTGCGTTTACTTTGTATCGTATTTCCTAGAGTCAGTTTTCCTGGGACCACATTTCTTGTACTTGCCCGAGTCAAAATTTCTTGAAATCCTGACTTGCATTCGCTGGAGTTGACTTTCCTGGAATTGTAATCGCATTTCCTCAATTTGCAGAGTTACATTTTATGCAATCCGTCTATATTTCCTGAATTATTTCCTGGGATCTTTTTGCAGTCGCGGGGTCGTATCCTGGAATCCTATTGATGGAATCTGTCAAGGAAATGCATTTTTGCAACCCTTTCTATAGTTTCCTGGATTCCTATTTCCTGCACTTGCCAGCGTCGTGAGTCCTGACCATAGATGCTCTGATACAGGTACCTGACGTCTGGTCCATGACATGGATGTCTTGTAAGTTTTAGTCCCTGAAAGAAAGTTAATCATAGATATTTTATTTAGTCACTGAAAGAGAAATAAAGTTAATCATTGATTTATCCAATAATACTTTGATTTATCCAATATACTTTACGATTTATCCAATAATACTTTAACAGCATCCTTCCCTTAAAATGAAAATGACTAGACTGGCTTTGTTACCGAGATAAAATTATGGATATTTTAACTTTCTATGTCCGGCGTAAATCTTTACACATCATAGTTGACATTTTAACGCTATACAATTAAATTATAAATACACAGAGAGGCATACCTATCAAATTACAGACCCACACTCGGACACACAGAATGTGTGTGTGTCTGCGTGTGTGAGACAGAAAGAAAGAGAGAGAGAGAGAGAGTACTGCTATTTGTTATCGTTGTAAACATTTTAAATGTCGCGAACTTACACGTTTAAGAGCAGCTTTTTCAAATGAGTTCAACTCGCACTTAAAGGTGGCTTTTAGGAAAACAAAAAACAGTTGACACTACGGTCTTTAGATAGTTTCCTTCAAATCTAACTCACCTGACCTTTAGACGTCTCTGACTATGGTCATTTTACCTTCCGTATTTTCTGTACATCGCTTGCACAGGTACCTATGATGTTGAGGAGGCCCTCTTACCTTTTCTGACTACATGGTGCGAATCGAGGCGAAGAAGATTATGTATGTCACGTCCAGACCACCCACTGAATGGGTGTCCAATACTGTTCTGGGATGGGGGAAGATAACAGACAAGTGGCAGAATGGATACGACGTTCGCCTGCCAATAATTAAAACTCTGTTCCAGGGTTCGTTTCCTTGTACAGGCCTCGACTTTTCAGTTTGACCAGAAAATCTTAACATCTAGTCCTTCTGAAGGGGACGAACGGGTTGGACCCATGTGTTTTTAGGGGCCTGCGCACGGTAAAGATCCAACGTCTGTTGAAAATCGTGAAAAGCAGGGCATTTGCCCAGCTGCCCTGGCAAAAAAAAAAACAAAAAAAAAACTTGATAGGTTTGTTTCCTTCCTTTGAAGCCCAATTAGCCTTCTGCCTTTCTCAAGTCTTGGTTGAAAAAAAAAGAGAGAGAGTGAATGAGTGAGTGAGTGAGTGAGTGGAGTGCGTGCGTGTGTCTGACAGAAGCTGACAAGTTCGGTCGGAGGTCATGCGTCTAACAGGTTTGAGTATTTTCTAACTCAGCATTGTGTGGGTGTGTGTGTGTGTGTGTGTGTGTGTGTGTGTGTTGTGTGTGTGTATGTGTGTGCGTTTGTGTGTGTATGTGTGTGCGTGTATTGTGTATGTATATATGTGTGTGTGTATGTGTGGTGTGTGTGTGTGTATGTATGTGTGTGTGTGTATGTGTGTTGTGTGTGTGTGTTGTGGTGTGTGTGTGTGTTGTGTTGTGTTGTGTGTGTGTGTGTGTGTGTGTGTGTGTGTTGTGTTTGTGTGTTGTGTTGTGTGTGTGTGTTTGTGTGTTGTGTGTATGTGTTGTGTGTGTGTATGTGTCTATGTGTGTTGTGTGTGCGCACGTGCGTGCACGAGTGAGAGAGAAGGGGTGGGGGTGGGGAGATAACGGCTTAGGTCAGGGGTCACGCACCAGTTTGAATGTGCTTTATGCCCTGCAGATTTGGTCTTCTTGGTGCTTGCTTTGTTGAATGATGGAAATGCGCCCCTTGGTCGAGTCTTGAATGAAGATATGACGCCATATAACTATACTGTTATTGTAATGCAGCAAGGAAAAGGAGATAGGCACAGCTCCCCAGAATACTTGAGCAAAATCGAGTTCACTACCATCTCATTCCCCCGATTTCTGCATCATGGGCTTACTTATTCACTTCTTTTATACTCCGCTATTTACCGGTTAACGTAATACCTACAATATCTGCCGTCTAACATAGCTACAATTTTGGCACTTTACATTATTTGCCATTTCACACAACACTACAGTACTTGCCGTTTAACATACCTACAACATTTGCGTTTAACATGACATCCACATTTGTTACTGAAGACCTATATTTGTCATTTAACATAACACCTATAATATGAGCTTTTTCATAAAACTACAATACAATATATTTGAACCACTTACCTGCCTCAAGATTAAGAGAAGTGAAGACGTGCTAACGTCAATTAGTGACATCGTCCTTGGCGTCATGACGCTGTCCTTGTGACGTTTACTGGCCTCGTGACGTCACTGATCTCGTGGCGTCCTTGATGTGATGTCGTACTTCACGCGACTATCATGATAAACATGACATGATCCTTGGCGATGTGTGGCCCTTAGTGACGTGTCATGGTTCTCGGTGTGGTCCTTGATGTGGTTCTAAGCACCTTAAAGTGTTGTCCTTTAAAATGTCCTTCACCGCATCTTGGTTCCCAAGACGTTGTCCCTGTGCTACTTGAAGGAAGAAAAGTTCTGGTCCCTGAAGATTGTGATCCCCACGAGGTCCTGGACAACTTGTCCCTGATGTGGTCCCTGTGCTACTTGAGTGAAGAAAGGTTCTGGTCCCTGAAGATTGTGATCCTCACGAGGTCCTGGACAACTTGTCCCTGTGCTACTTGTGGGAAGAAAAGTTCTGGTCCTGAAGATTGTGATCGTCACTAGGTCCTGGACGTGTCCCTGATGTGGTCCTTATCAATGGTTCAGGTTGGTTCAATTCTGGTCTACGTTTGGTTTGTAGCGTGTCCACGTCTGCATACTAAGTCAGCCTGGGCTTCCTCTGGGTAGACGTGGAGGTGGGACAAGAGTGATCAAGATTGGATAGGTTGGGTTGGGTGGGGTGGGGTGGAGTGGGACATGCAATGGTGGGGGGTGGGGGGGGGGGAGATAAGTTAAAGAGTCAGGATTAAAAGGTTACTGGGTGGGAGGGTCAGGCGTTTTGATGTATCAGTACGATTCGTTTTTTTGTCCAAATATTTTTCTTTAGTCCTGTTCTGCTTCTGTTTCTGGGGACATGAGATGTTACGTGCTTTGCTGTTTATTGTGGCTAGATGTTATATCGAGAAACACTCGAGGGTGCTGGGTGGGACCCACAGCAACAATGCCTCACCATCCAGTCACCTCCAGACCCCAAACGCCGCATGGTAAATCACTTCACCCGGCAAATGGGGGGGGGGGGGGGAGGGGGTAATGTCCTGAATGACCCAATCAGTTGCCTTGTTTACAAGCTGAACAACAGGTGTGGGAGACAAACTACGGTACAAAGCCACACAAACGACGCCAGTCAGGTCCAGCCTAGCCACAAGATCAAAAAAAGCGAGCAACAGATCATTTGTATTACTTCAAAGCCTTCCTCTCTCTACTGGGCAACTCATCCAAGGCACCAGCTCAACTCTCCTCAAAGTTGTCGAAACAATATACAGTTGGAAGCTCCCAACATTGTTTCACAAAAATGTGAAGTGAAGAAAGTTCAACTGCAAAAGCGATACGACGATCAAACCCATTGTGTTCTCTTTTGGAACGTAAAGGCTGAAGCAGTGGGATGGAGATACAAAGTTTACAAATGAACACACAAAACGACAAGACAAAATATGGATGGTCAATCAATTTACGGCTCAGAATACTGAACAGGACAAAGTGACCTTGCCAAACTATTAAATCTCGCACACAAATTTCAAAAAACCATGGCAAAACTTTGTGGCCCAACATCTCTAACCAGTATCTATGGGCACCGCCATGAAAAGATAATGCAGACAGACCGAGTGTATTAATTGGACGGGGCATGGACATCCAGACTGCCCTTCAGCAGACACTGGAAGAAAAACGGAGGATGTACCCAAGAACACCTGGCCACTAATAGACTAAGGCCCTGAAATATACCTCGGCTACTATTCATAAAGACAACACAGGATGTACCCCAAAACACCTGGCCACTAATAGACTACAGGCCCTGAAACATACCTCAGTTACTATTCATAAAGACAACAGGATGTACCCCAAAACACCTGGCCACTAATAGACTACAGGCCCTGAAAATACCTCAGTTACTATTCATAAAGACAACACAGGATGTACCCCAAAACACCTGGCCACTAATAGACTACAGGCCCTGAAACATACCTCAGTTACTATTCATAAAGACAACACATGATGTACCCAGAACACCTGCCACTAATAGGCCTGAAACATACCTCAGTTACTATTCATAAGACACACATGATGTACCAAACACTGGCCACAATAAGGCCTGAAACATACCTCAGTTACTATTCATAAAGACAACACATGATGTACCCAAGAACACCTGGCCACTAATAGACTACAGGCCCTGAAATATACCTCAGTTACTATTCATAAAGACAACACATGATGTACCCAAGAACACCTGGCCACTAATAAAGGCCCTGAAACATACCTCGGTTACTATTCATAAAGACAACACATGATGTACCCAAGAACACCTGGCCACTAATAGACTACAGGCCCTGAATATACTCAGTTACTATTCATAGACACACTGATGTACCAAGAACACCTGGCACTAATAAGCCCTGAAACATACCTCGGTTACTATATAAGACAACACAGGATGTACCCAAAAACACATGGCCACTAATAAAGGCCCTGAAACATACCTCGGTTACTATTCACAGGCTGGCCCAAATCTAACCCAAGACTGTATGGTCCACACAACTGCCCGTAGTTCACACAAAGGTGAGGACACCATCTACACGCGTGTACATATAGAGATCGCTTGTCTATGCTTAACACACGGGCAGATCTCTGTACAGACTCAAACTTCAACACTGAGGACGTTAAGTACATTTTTTGAGGTTGGATGCAAGTGAATTATATACTTTAGATCGGACGCAAGTATATATATACTTTTAAAGTCGGATATAGGTACTACCTCCGGATTCTTGTCAACCAAAAGATGTAGACAAATTCTGTTACCTGGGCAGAGCAGTGAGCAGCAATGTAATTCTGATACCCAGGTGGCGCTGCGCATCTCCCAAGACTCGTTCTGCTTTGGAAACGTCACCAAAGTTATGGCAAGACCGCGGCGTCAGGTTTGCCAAAACGATTTTTGTGTACAAAATTCTGTACAACCTTGCTCTGCGTACTGGTGCTAGCCCTGGATTACCAACCAACAACACATTCAATGGCTAGAAGATTCCCCATAAAGATACCAGCGAAATATCTACAGCATCACGTAGCAAAACCAAGAGTCAAACTTTGTTTTGCTTTAGTATGGCTCGCCAAGTCCAGAGTTTCCACACTTCAAATGCCAGCTTCTATGAACAAGACACTCTCCACACAGAAGACAATCCTATCCTACAGATGCCCTTGTACAGGCAGCTGAAGGATACTGTGATCAGGGAAGACCACTAATGTGACAGAGACTAAGGCCAACCTTATGAGTGTGACTTCAACATTACCAACTATATAAACATTGCATTACACAGTAACCACTGTGACTCAAGGCCAACCTTATGAATGTGACCAACATTACCGACTATATAAACATTGCATTACACAGTAACCACTGTGACTCAAGGCCAACCTTATGAATGTGACCAACATTACCGACTATATAAACATTGCATTACACAGTAACCACTGTGACTCAAGGCCAACCTTATGAATGTGACCAACATTACCGACTATATAAACATTGCATTACACAGTAACCACTGTGACTCAAGGCCAACCTTATGAATGTGACCAACATTACCGACTATATAAACATTGCATTACACAGTAACCACTGTGACTCAAGGCCAACCTTATGAATGTGACCAACATTACCGACTATATAAACATTGCATTACACAGTAACCACTGTGACTCAAGGCCAACCTTATGAATGTGACCAACATTACCAACTATATAAACATTGCATTACACAGTAACCAATGTGACTCAATGCCAACCTTATGAATGTGACTTCAACATTACCAACTATATAAACATTGCATTACACAGTAACCACTGTGACTCAAGGCCAACCTTATGAATGCGACTTCAACATTACCAACTATATAAACATTGCCACTACAGAGTAAGCTCGCAACAGCAATGAATTTAAACCATTACAGAAAAATGAACCTCGCCCCTCTTTCATAAAAGAAACAAAACCCCGAAATTTGGCTAAAGTTTGTAAAAATGTAAATTTCGTGAAATGGCAACACTAACCACAGAATCAGTTGGGTTCCGTTTTATTACCGTTTTTACAGAAAAAAACTAAATCACTATGATCTATGGATAATTTTGTTGATCCTATCAAAATGGCCACGCTGTGGAATATCTTTTGTTCCGTTTTTGTACTTCCATAATACTATTTTAATCAATTTGCTCCCTGTTCTACTTTATTTCTGAATGTTTCGTCTAAGGATTTTGTCTTTACTTTTTGAGAATTGTTTTCCTTTATTTTTAGTTAGTATTAGTCTAGGTTTTCGTATCAGTTTACGTGTATTATGATTTTAGTCAAATTACTTCATGTTTTACTATCATATTTTGTTTTATTTATCTAAAGGCTTTTGTCGTTTGTAGTGTTTTTTCTTTTGTTTTTTGTTGTGTTTTTCAAGGTTTTATTTTAGTTTTTAATAAGGGTTATTCTAAATTTGTATTTCAGTAATAGGCATTTCCTCAATGTCGCGCCCAAAACTTTTTTTAAAATTGTATTTTCTTCATTTAGCTTTAGTTTTCATTTAGAGATTTGTTTAAATTTAGTTTTAGTATGTTTTGTTTATTTTCGTTTTTTTTTTGTTTTGGTAATAATTTTGAGGTGTGTTGTTTAGTGCTGGTTTATACTTTGTTTTTAAGATTACCTTTGATTTCATTGCTTAGATTTGGTTTTAATGTTTAGAATGTTTAAATTTTCAGTTGGTTCTTATTAAGTCGGTTTAATGTTTAGTTTGTTTTTAATGTCTGGTTTTACTTTTAACGTTCAGTTTTGGTTTTAGTTCCAGTTTAAGTTTAGTTTTAGTTTTGCTTTAATTTTGATTTTAATTCCGGGTTTAGTTTAGTTTCGATTTAGGTTTGTTTTTTGTTTTTGTTTTAGTTTGGTTTCTTTTTTGTTCTTTTAGTTTTGGTTTTAGTTTAGTTTTGGTTTCAGTTTAGTTTTGGTTTTAGTTTAGTTTTGGTTTCAGTTTAGTTTTGGTTTCCTTGTTTTTAGTTTTGGTTTCTTAGTTTTGGTTTTGGTTTTAGTTTTAGTTTTGGTTTTGGTTTTGGTTTAGGTTTAGGTTTAGGTTTTGGTTTTAGTTTTGGTTTTAGTTCAGGTTTTAGTTTTGGTTTCAGTTTTGGTTTAATTTTAGTTTTGGTTTTGCTTTTAGTTTTGTTTTTGTTTTTGTTTTGATTTTAGTTTCAGTTTAAGTTTAGTAAGTTTAGTCTTAGTTTTGGCGATTGAAAACTTTTATTCCACTACAAGAGAATTGCGCTATCAATACAAATCTTGTACAACCCAACTGCTCCTGTATGTTGCCTGTCTTAATCATCAAGTTAATAAGAACTCAGTATGTTCTTGACAAAGGCTGCTCAACATTTCATCTGTACTCGATTTGATTTTTTCTCACCCAAAAATCAATTTGGCCGAAACCTTCAACGTGGTTTGTTTCGTTTATGCGTCTATATCTTAGTTTTAACTGCTATTTCACGCTGGCAATCGACTCAGATTTGGTAAAATCAGCACTGACAATTGCATCACACAGATCAACCAGTCAGAAATCTGATGAACAGTGGCCAAACGGAGCCATTCTACAAGAACAGCTCTGGGCCAACAAAGACTTGGTGATGAAAACCACATCCTGCATTCAGACCATGGTCCTACAAGGAAAAGGCTGATGTACAAAGACAAAACCACTCCCTGCCTTTACAAGTCTGGTTCCAGCGATCTGCAGAACTGACAAACTGTGCTGGAGAGCCGATATAAAACCCGTGATTTTTTTAACAATCCCTACAATCACTGACACATGCAGGCAGTACAACCATGCAGACAAATGTGATTGGCATGCTACGCCATCATTTCCTGCTTTTGCAGCGACCTGGTGAGTTGGACAGGCGACATAAAGCCTGTGATTTTAACACACCCGACAATCACTGACATTGCATGCACTACAACTACGCAGTCAAATGTGATTGGTATGCTACACTATCTGCTGCTTTTGAAGTGATCTGGAGAGTTGACAAAACTGGTGTGTCTAACTGGACAGCCGACATAAATCCCGTGTTTTTAAACAAACTCTACAATCACCGACACATTGCATGGCGGTACAACCTTGCAGTCAAATGCCATTAGCATGCTACACCATTTTCTGCTCAATTCTTTGTTCGCCATCTCCATGGCCAGGACACATCTACCAGTGAAATGATCAGTTTCCTGTTCCTGCCGGCTGCTATGGAGCTTTGTCAGCAGCGTTGTAATAGCCAAAGCCTGAGTCTCGCTGAAAACAGGGCCTGACATTTGTCCACCTTTTAATAACCTACCACCATTGCCGTCTGAAAAGATACTATTACAGTGCGGAGCGTCTTAAAAATCAATCCTATGATGTAAAATTCGCAGCGTTTGGAGAATAAACATTCATCACACGTTCTTGTGACGTGACGCCCTAGTGTTGGCTAGGGACTGTGTCACCTCTTTGCTTTCAGCCTGCACCGCTGGCCACCACTGCTGTAGCAGCTATGCGAAAAGCACAACAGACTGCTAAAGTCTGTCAGTACATACATTTCCATCAGCAAGCCCTACGTTATGCCTCCTCGTGGTTACGTGTGGTAACTGAGCACCTCACAGACTCGGGTTAAACTCGATGGACTCGAGGTCTGGCCCCCAGACGTGCGGCACGCAAGCCCATCAGCGTGTGGATATGCCCTGGTATGGTGTCCATGAACGTGACCCCCAGCTACGGGTAAATAGCACTGCTGCCTTAATTCGGGAGAGAATCAGACTAAGGGGTAATCCCTGACAGAAAAAAACCTCGCTGCAGTGTCGGTTGTCGTGGGAACGACAAAGGCAAGCGGATAGTCCGCACAAAACCTGATCGAAGGAACGATAAACCACCATCGTACATTCACAAGTTCACCATGGCCAGCCAAAACGTATCAGAAACAGCCAGCAGAATCGGCCAAGCCAAAACAGCATTCAAGATGATGAAAAGCGTTCTCACCAACAAATGCCTATCAATTATCAGGATAAGAGTTATATAGAACCGCTACTGTTATACGGTTGTGAGACGTGGACAGTCAACCCGCAAAGTCAGAACAAGATTGAGGCAGCTGGAATGTACTTTCTCAGAATGCTGAGTACCATGGACAGCAAAGAAAACAAACGAGACACTCCTAAAGGAGGCAGACACAATAAGATTATAAAGATTAGCTAAAGACAAGCAGCATTTATAGTACATTTTATAAGGAAACGGGGATTAGAGCACCTGGTCTCAATAGGAAAGCTGGAGGGAAAGAGGACACCCAGTAGACCCAGGGAGATAATATTGAACGGACTTGCAGAATGGCTGAAAACAGAGGGTGGGAGATGTACTTGCAACGATTGGGGGTAGATTGTTGTGGAGGACCATGATCACCAAAGCCATGCAGCAGGACATATCACAACGCATTGTTCAATACCGATTCACTGTCCTCAGACATGACACTTTCATGAATACAAGAATCGATTCATGTTCTGTGTAATCGCCAACTACAGGACATGTATGTATGGAAGTTAACTGTACATTGTATCAGGGATACCGCGACCAGGGAAGAGTACCATAGTGATTCACGGATACTCTGAAAGCCAACATCAGCTGTGGCATCAACACCAACAGGAAAGACTGCCCCAAACAAAGCTGGACACAGCAGTGCAGACAAGGCACAGTCATGTTTGAACAGGGCAGACAACTGCTACACTGCACAAGACAGACCAGCAGAAGCAAAACCCAAGGCCACAGGACTTCCCATGCAGCGCCTGTGAAAGAACCACATCTCCAGGATTGGATTGATCTCACATTAACCCTTTGACTCCCGCACCCTATCCACCAATTGCAAAATCAACCCTTTGACTCCCTCACCCTATCCACAATACGCTGGTGGACAGGATGCGGGAGTCAAAAGGTTATGACTCACACCAGGTGATAAAGGAACAGTACACCTGCTCATTCGTTTGGATCAACAGAATAGTCCCATCACCATGACTAGTTTGAATTAAATTTAAACTCCTGCACGCCTGATACCTTTGACTTCAGCAGTTCTTTTGCGCTTATTCACATAGCGGAAGTTTACCTTTCTGTCAGGTGAAAGTGGAACGTCACTGTTCTGCCCAGCTTTGACGTCTGTCTTTGCATAACCGACAAATTAGATCCAGAATCATTTCTTTTCCCTGAAAGAAACTAGGTGTGGGGGGGTCAAGGACAAGCTGCAAGACAGAGAAGACAATGGCCTATGGGATCGTAAAACGAAAATGAACCACGGGAATGAAGAGTGGGAGGAGAAATGTAGCAGAGGGATGTAGGGAGATGGAGATGGAGGAGAGAATAATAGAGAGGGATGGGGAGGAAGTGGGAGGAGAGAGGAGTAGTTTAGAGGGGAGGGATGGGGAGGAAGTGGGAGGAGAGAGTAGTAGTTTAGAGAGGAGGGATGGGGAGGAAGTGGGAGGAAAGAGGAGTAGTTTAGAGAGGAGGGATGGGGGAGGAAGTGGGAGGAGAGAGGAGTAGTTTAGAGAGGAGGATGGGTAAGTGGGAGGAGAGAGGAGTAGTTTAGAGGGGAGGGATGGGGAGGAAGTGGGAGGAGAGGAGGGATGGGGAGGAAGTGGGAGGAGAGAGGAGGAGTTGAGAAGAGGGATGGGGAGGAAGTGGGAGGAGAGAGGAGTAGTTTAGAGAGGAGGGATGGGGAGGAAGTGGGAGGAGAGAGGAGTAGTTTAGAGAGAGGGATGGGGAGGAAGTGGGAGGAGAGAGGAGTAGTTTAGAGAGGAGGGATGGGGAGGAAGTGGAGGAGTAGTTTAGAGGAGGGATGGGGAGGAAGTGGGAGGAGAGAGGAGTAGTTTAGAGAGGAGGGATGGGGAGGAAGTGGGAGGAGAGAGGAGTAGTTTAAGGGGAGGGATGGGGAGGAAGTGGGAGGAGAGAGTAGTTTAGAGGGGAGGAAGTGGGAAGAGAGAGGAGTAGTTTAGAGAGGAGGGATAGGGAGGAAGTGGGAGGAGAGAGTAGTTTAGAGAGGAGGGATGGGGAGGAAGTGGGAGGAGAGAGGAGTAGTTTAGAGGGAGGGATGGGGAGGAAGTGGGAGGAGAGAGGAGTAGTTTAGAGAGGAGGGATGGGGAGGAAGTGGGAGGAGAGAGGAGTAGTTTAGAGAGGAGGGATGGGGAGGAAGTGGGAGGAGAGAGGAGTAGTTTTAGAGGGGAGGGATGGGGAGGAAGTGGGAGGAGAGAGGAGTTTAGAGAGGAGGGATGGGGAGGAAGTGGGAGGAGAGAGGAGTTTAGAGAGGAGGGATGGGGAGGAAGTGGGAGGAGAGAGGAGTAGTTTAAAGAGGAGGGATGGGGAGGAAGTGGGAGGAGAGAGTAGTTTAGAGGAGGGATGGGGAGGAAGTGGGAGGAGAGAGGAGTAGTTTAGAGGAGGGATGTGGAGGAAGCGGGAGGAGAGAGGAGTAGTTTAGAGAGGAGGGATGGGGAGGAAGTGGGGATGGAAAAGAAGGGAGAGATGAAGAAGGTAAGCGAGGGCTTAAGGCCTTGACTGGGCGTTATCACCTGCAAGACAAATGAAGACAGTCCCTCAATCACATGACATCACGCACGCACGTGCACACTCGTGCGCTTGCGCCTCGCATCCCTCGACTATAAAGAAAACATGCACTATTAACCATTCATAATAATAAATGTTAAAAAAAAAACAAAAAAAACGGCAATTGGTCAACCTGTTAGAACCTCCGCGTAATCATAATGCATGACTCCATTTCCCTTTTACCGGAATGGTTTGTAACTGTATACATTAAAAGAAAATGTTTAAAGCCCAGCCGACTGCACCCAGCCATTATCAGGGATATAATCATCCAAGACTTGCTCAACGTCAAGATACTCTACTGCCAAGGTCAGGTAACAGGAATCTTGTTTGCCGACATGCTCGCTCCATTACGGCATTAGCATTCAAAAAATGGAAACTCAAGTATACACGTCAATGCATTCGCGCACTAAATCTAAGATGCCCCTGGTGTTGAACAGCACGTCCAATTTAACGCACAAGGGATTAAAAAAACAAAAATGTAAACGTAACTAAGGACACCAAAACAAAGGGTCTAAACTACCTGAAATTGCTTCTGGATCTGGATAATTACGCTGCAGGAGCCTTTTCAGGCTATCGTCGCAGCGGGTGGTAGGAGCGCATGGCTCGATTTGAATAAGTAGTCATTTATTTTATGGGTTTTTTTTTCTTTTGATTATAATTTAATTTCTTATTTATTTATTTATGAGTGAAAATAACTAATTTAAGTGGTGTTTCAACTACAGTTTCTCTTGAGTTTTTAGAACATGACGTTTAGTTTCTTTGCTGTGTCCGACTGGGTGGGGTGGGTGTAAGGGGGGGGGGGAACTACTGCCCCAATGGACACCCCGAGTTCAGCTCAAAGATGTCCTGTTTCGACGCTGCATCTCCCTAGTCGGGTGGGGGGAGGAGGAGGGGAGGGGGTGGGGCTGGAGGGGGGGCTGATTTATTTATGGGAGGCAGCTGAGGCCGCTCTGCCCAGTGCTGCAGAAAATGCGGCGACGGAGCGTGCCTGCACTACCTCCTCCTCCAGCTTCTGCATATCTTGGTTCCCTACAACCAAAAATGTACTTAATGTACCCAAATATCAATCCCAAGTACTTATCAAACACATAGATAAATGGACCAGCAAGGCAGAAAATGATAGGAAGAAATGACAAATCAAAGGAACAAGGCCGAAACAAAGTGATTGAAAAAAAGGTAATTTCTAGTGTAGAATTTGCAGAAGGTGGGGGTACTATTCACACTAAAATTTTTTTTAAAAAGCTCCCAGCATCACCACGGTGGGGACAACTCGCCCTAAGAACGTTGCTCGTGAAGTAAGGTGTCTACGACCTCGCTCCAATGACGTCGACTACAACAGATTTGAAACAGGTAATTTCGGTAAAGACGCACAGTTAAATTCTCGAGGGACTTGTACTGGGGGAAAACCTACATTGTTCTTACTCTTTAATTCTTTACAATACTGTCAACTCAGTTGACTGGGCTTTAAACAACAGCAGCAGGTCCTCAGAGGAGTAACTCCCGTCAAACAAGGGTTTCGGCCCTTCTTAACTCCTGACACTGGTACGTTCATACTGGCACTCACGACTGTCGTGCGGACGGACAAAAATCGTGCGGGTTGGAAAAACTATTTTTACTTGCTGAGCGAAGATATTCATACTGCCACAGACACGCCCGCACGACCACGCCCGCAAAAAAGTGCGTGCTTGCTACACTTCAGTCATGCGTGCGGACGGACAGAAGTGAGTTCGAGGCCAACCCTTTCTTACCACTCATCCACTGGTCATCCTCTGCACGTTCATACTGAAACGCTTCTGTACGTGTGTGCGGATCAAGAGACTACTGTACTGAAATTTTCATTTTTAACACAAAATGGAAGACGACAAACTGATTTCTGAAGTCAGGAATCGACCTTTCCTTTAGAACAATGGGTATTTTGCAAATTTGTTTATCTGACAATAGTTCAGGCATTAAAATGATAATACTCTCCATGCACCTTTTATGATTTGTTAACAGAAAAACGGCGAATTGTTCGATGCTTCGTGTTTTTTCTCTTCCACCATCACCACAAAATCAGTTTCTGTCGCCCCGTCAATGCCATGTTTGAGAAAATAAGCAGCGCTAGCCTCCCTTCTTCAAGGACGGAGAGCGTGCTGATAAGTATGAACACCTTTATCACGCGTATACGTTTTTTTCCGTCCGCACTACAGTCGTGAGTGCCAGCATGAACGTGTATCCGGGTCATGACTCCTGGTTCATGGATTCCCCTCTGCTTTCCCCCCCCCCCTTTTTTTCTAATTTATTTAGCACCTCATGAATATTAACCCTATTCAGCCTATTGTTTCTTCTCCGCCTCTGCAATTACACCTGCGCGTGTGTGTGTGCGCGTGAAAGTAATCAAAGTTTGTTTCAGTGTTTGCGTGCGAGCGTTGTGTCATTCTTGAATCGTTTTCAGTTTTGTGTTGGTGCATGTGCCCACTTTCGCCCCAACATGGCGACACTTGCATTCCAAACGATTGAGTCCCCCTATCCCCCACCCCACCCCCTGTCTCATCCCTACCCTATCATTTTTGTATTGATAACTTTTTTCCTATCCAACGCTGGCATTATTTATATGAACCTTCTGGATTTTGACGTGTGCGTTGGGAACCCCAAACCAGCCGACGGTAGATATGTATTTTGTAGATATAAAAAGTTATAAACGAATGACAAAAAAAGCCATTCCGTGACTTTTCCGTTCTGCCAAATCAATGAAGCAAAAAGTAACCTACTTCTGGCAAATATAAAGTCTGCAACCCCGTAACATTTTACCTGTCAACACTTTCCCAAATACACGTTGTTGTTTACTCAGTCTTCGAAGCGGAACCGACGCGTGAAACTGTTCATTAGGGTAATGTTGTACAATAGAATACGAAAATAATTGGAGCTAATTTCACGCACTTTTACGGGTGTTTTCGGTTCTGCTCGATGTAAAGAGACGTAAGACACCCTTACCTACTCACTTTGACCAGTCCTTCCCCACAAACATGCACAAAGTATCCCTGAATGACTGGCGACCACAGCTCCAGCAGTCACCTGCACGCCATTTTGGTTGCTGATCACATGGGCACAACGTCATCACTAGTGGGGAGTTATTGTCTATAAATAGTAACATCAACCACGTGTGTCAGTGCAATCACCGACCTAAAATATGTGTGCAGTGCAACACTTGTTTACCCCTTCGGTTACCTCGCGTTTTTTTGGCTTTTTCCGCGTTTTTTTCGGCATTTTCCGGAGTTTACTGGTCTCGATCTAGATGTAAACATTACCACGTGTTTCCTATTTTCGGTTTCAAATAAAAACACACAAACAGTGATGACGTTTTCACCCACGTCACCCACGTGATCAGGGTTATGGTCGCCAGTCATTCAGGGATATTTAATGCATGTTTGTGGGGAAGGACTGGTCAAAGCGAGTAGGTAAGGGTGTCTTACGTCTCTTTACATCGAAGGTAAGGGTGTCTTACGTCTCTTTACATCGAGCAGAACCGAAAACACCCGTAAAAGTGCGTGAAATTAGCTCCAATTATTTTCGTATTCTATTGTACAACATTACCGTTCATTAGCAACGTACTTACCTGCTCTTTAGGAAGGGTTAGATTTCTGCAACCAGTTTGACCACGTCTGTCTCCTCCAACTGAAAAATGGCGTTTGACAACCGTCACCTCAACAGATTTTACCCGAAAGTTTAGTTTCGATGTAACAAACATATCTAATGGTCAAAGAGGTGAGCACTTTTCAAAAACATCCAATGAGATTTGCCGTCTGTAGTAGGTATCCGTTCAATTGTAACAACGCGTTTCTGTTGGTCAGACAGACAGACGCTTTGCACGGAAAAAACGGGCAGTTGTTGGTTGGGTCTTCACATTGTCTTCAATAAAAGTTGGTTTGAGTTTTTTTTAAAAAGGCGGGGGATAGGGGTGGTCGGGGTGGGGTGAGGGTGGGAGTGGAGTAATGGTTAAAGCATCTTCCGTTCGGTTCATATTGCTAAAAGCTCAGCAATATTAGGGCTAACACCCTGAAAAACAGGGCTATATCAGCAAGAGCTATATCCAGGCTAGCACCCTGAAAAACTGGGCTATGTCAGCAAGAGCTATAGCCAGGCTAACACTTGAAAAACTGGGCTATGTCAGCAAGAGCTCTATCCGGGCTAGCACCCTGAAAAACTGGGCTATATCAGCAAGAGCTATATCCGGGCTAGCACCCTGAAAAACTGGGCTATGTCAACAAGAACTATAGCCAGGCTAACACTTGAAAAACTGGGCTATGTCAGCAAGAGCTCTATCCGGGCTAGCACCCTGAAAAACTGGTAGAAAGAAACTCTAGGGAGAGCTAGATAACAGAAGGTCTTCAGAGAAGTAACCCCCTTTAGACAAGTGTTTCGGCCCTGAATTCCTTACACTCTCGGGGGGCCGGGCCACATCCAGGTCATGACTCCTGGATGCCCTTCTGCTGTTGTCTATTTTTTTTTTTTCCCCACGCCGGGGATCGAACCTGGGCGATTCTGCGCTTCAGAACTGCGGTACGCGGTTTTACCAATGTGCTAACGGGGCACACATCATCTGTAGGGAATTTAATCCTTATGAAGTTCACTTTTTTCGTTCCTCCTTGCCCAGATCCAGCTTGAGCTCCTTTCTGCTGCCTCTGCCATCGCTTTAAGGGCTCTAGTCCTCTTCTTCCCAGAAATGGCGAGTTGTTTCATGAGATCATAAGCGGAGGTGCCCACAAACCCTCTTGCCCCGACCTCTATGGCGAAGATTTTGACCCGCAGACCTGCTTTCTTCAGGGTGCTGGCAAGACCGGCGTATTTTTCGGTCTTGTAGATATGTGCTTCTTCCATTCTGCTTTCGTATGGCACAGTGAGTTCTATCAGAATCACTTGTTTCGAGGAGTCAGAGTGGAGAGCGATGTCTGGTCTCATGCCTGTCTTGCTGATGACATCTGGGTAATTTCTCCACTCTGGGAGGTCTGCTGTACACTCCCAGTCGACTGCTCCATCCAGAAGACCCTTTGGCAATGTGCTGGTTGTCATAGCCCTTTCGGGCCAGACCTGTTTCCCTCCTGCTTTGTAGAACGTTGTCATAGCAATTGGTGCGTTTGGGGTCATGGTTTTTTCGCTAACCACATCTGTGATCACTTTCAGAACTTGGTTGTGCCTCCATGTATACCTTCCTTGGGCTAGCGCTACTTTGCAAGAGCTTAGGACATGTTCCACTGTTTGTTTCTTCTGACAGAGCGGACATGCTGGGTCGTCTGCTTTCCCCCATTTCACTAAGTTTGCATTCGAGGGGAGCAGGTCATATACAGATCTGAGGAGGAAGCTTATCCTTAGAGGAGCCATGTGCCACATATCGTTCCAGCTGAGACTTCTTGCTGACCCTGATATATCAGCTGAGACTTCTTGCTGACCCTGGGCTATATCAGCAAGAGCTATATCCGGGCTAACACCCTGAAAACCAGGGCTATATCAGCAAGAGCCATATCAGGGCTAACACCTTGAAAAACTGGGCTATGTCAGCAAGAGCCATATCAGGGCTGACACCTTGAAAAACAGGGCTATGTCAGCAAGAGCCATATCAGGGCTAACACCCTGAAAACCAGGGCTATGTCAGCAAGAGCCATATCAGGGCTAACACCTTGAAAAACAGGGCTATGTCAGCAAGAGCCATATCAGGGCTGACACCTTGAAAACCTGGGCTACATCAGCAAGAGCCATATCAGGGCTACATCAGCAAGAGCCATATCAGGGCTATATCAGCAAGAGCCATATCAGGGCTATATCAACAAGAGCCATATCAGGGCTATATCAGCAAGTCATATCAGGGCTATATCCGCAAGAGCCATATCAGGGCTAGGTCAACAAGAGCCATATCAGGGCTATATCAACAAGAGCCATATCAGGGCTATATCAGCAAGTCATATCAGGGCTATATCCGCAAGAGCCATATCAGGGCTAGGTCAACAAGAGCCATATCAGGGCTATATCAACAAGAGCCATATCAGGGCTATATCAGCAAGAGCCATATCAGGGCTATATCAACAAAAGCCATATCAGGGCTATATCAGCAAGAGCCATATCAGGGCTATATCAACAAGAGCCATATCAGGGCTATATCAGCAAGTCATATCAGGGCTATATCAACAAGAGCCTATATCAGGGCTATATCAACAAGAGCCATATGAGGGCTACATCAGCAAGAGCCATATCAGGGCTATATCAACAAGAGCCATATCAGGGCTATATCAGCTAGAGCCATATCAGGGCTATATCAGCAAGAGCCATATCAGGGTTATATCAGCAAG
>JAPXFY010000032.1:6776571-6779071 GCA_030674185.1 Monoplex corrugatus | reverse complement strand
GATGGAAACATTAAGATGAGCAGCCAACAGACCAGTGGACCTAGGAGACACTAAGCTGACACTACCAGAATGATGGAAACATTAAGATGGACAGCCAACAGGCCAGTGGACCTATGAAACAGTAAGCTGACACGATCAGAATGTTGGAAACATTAAGATGGACAGCCAACAGGCCAGTGGACCTATGAAACACTAAGCTGACACGATCAGAATGATGGAAACATTAAGATGAGCAGCCAACAGGCCAGTGGACCTATGAAACAGTAAGCTGATACCATCAGAATGATGGAAACATTAAGATGAGCAGCCAACAGACCAGTGGACCTATGAAACAGTAAGCTGACACCACCAGAATGATGGAAACATTAAGATGGACAGCCAACAGGCCAGTGGACCTATGAAACAGTAAGCTGACACGATCAGAATGATGGAAACATTAAGATGAGCAGCCAACAGACCAGTGGACCTATGAGACACTAAGCTGACACCACCAGAATGATGGAAACATTAAGATGGGCAGCCAACAGGCCAGTGGACCTATGAAACAGTAAGCTGACACGATCAGAATGTTGGAAACATCAAGATGGGCAGCCAACAGGCCAGTGGACCTATGAAACACTAAGCTGACGCCATCAGAATGATGGAAACATTAAGATGGACAGCCAACAGGCCAGTGGACCTATGAAACACTTAGCTGACACCATCAGAATGATGGAAACATTAAGATGGGCAGTCAACAGGCCAGTTTTTTCAATGTTGCGGGCTGGGATTGAACTCGAGATATAAGATCTTGAGTCCATGGTTCTATTCAAAGAACAAACCAGCCTGCATTTAAACGGTTAATAAGGCAGGGATCCTGAGTTCGATTCTCGGATCGGCTTCAGTTTTTAACCCTTTGAATCCCGCACTCTGTCCACCAGCACCTTGCTTTGTCAACCATGCTAACAAAGCAAAAACTTAACCCTTCGACTCCATCACCCTATCCATCAGCTACCTGGATAGGATGGTGGAGTCAAAGAGTTCATTTTTTTGCAATTGGTGCATAGGGTGCGGGAATCAAAGGGTTAATGCAGGTTGGCTGGCTTTTTTGATAGGGCCCCAGATGAAGTTTTCCTACATGTACCTTGAGTTCAATCCTACCCCATTTAGTTCAGCCTGCTGGCTGTCCGTCTAAAATAATGGTCAAATCATTTCGCGGAATGGGCAGAGAAAACTTTTTTCCCAGAGACCCAGGCTTTGGCACACAACTGACAGAGCTGGAGGAATCTGGTGAACAGTTCTTTAGTGTGGCGTCCCGATCACTCTTCACGGAGTTAAGGGAGAAGAAGAAAAGCAAAGAAAAAAGAAATAAACAAACAAAGAAAGAAACAAAGAAGGAAGGAAAGAAAAACAGAAGAAGAATACAAAGAAGAAGAAGAAGAAAGAAGAGAGAAAGAAGAAGAAGAAGAAGAAGAAGAAGAAGAAGAAGAAGAACAAGAACAAGAACAAGAACAAAAACAAGAACAAGAACAAGAAGAACAAGAAGATGATGATGATGATGATGATGATGATGATGATGATATGATGAAGATGATATGATGATGATGATGATGATGGTGGTGGTGGTGTGGTGGTGGTGGTGGTGATGATGATGATGATGATGATGAAGAAGAAAATGAAGAAGAAGAAGAAGAAGAAGAACAACAACAACAACAACAATAACAACAACAACAAGAGCAAAAAGAACAAGAACAAGAGGAACAAGAAGCAGAAGAAGAAGAAGAAGAAGAAGATGATGATGATGATGATGATGATGATATGATGATGATGATGATGGATGATGATGATGATGATGGATGATGATGATGAATAATGATGATGATGATGGATAATCATGATGCTGATGCTGATGATGATGGTGATGCTGCTGCTGCTGATGCTGCTGCTGCTGCTGCTGATGATGATGATGATGATGATGATGAAGAATCATTCTGTCGGTGACATAGTTTCACAGATCCTGTTCCTGTCCGCGTTTCAAGGCCTTGCTGGTGCATATGATTTTCGACGGGCTCAAAGAGGCCTTCCAAGTAACTGCTAAACAAATCCGAGTGGAGCTAATATGGAATCATCCAAGCGCGGCGAATCCCTTTTAAGACAAATTTCAGACCCCAAATCTTCAGAGCAGAACCAGAAAAATACAACAACAATAACAACAAAATCAGAATGTGCATTTCATCATCATCATCATGTGCCCTGCCGCATGGCGTTGGCGATCATGACCCTCCATACGAATCTATCCTTTGGCGCTGCAAAGTACATCGCCCACCCTCTTTGTCTTTATCTACTCCGTAAGTCCGTCCAATGCTTTCTCCCTGGGTCTACCCGGTGCTCTTTTTCATTCCGGCTTTCCTGTTGTGACTAGGTGCTCTAGTTTCTCTTGTCTCATAAAACGTCCTATAAATGTTGCCTGTCTTTACCTAATCTTCTTTATTGTTGTTCTTTTTGTGTCTGCCTCCATCAA
>JAPXFY010000032.1:6749071-6751571 GCA_030674185.1 Monoplex corrugatus | reverse complement strand
TACTGGTACTAAGTCAAAGGTCAATCAGGTTACTCATGCCCCCATGTCTATCTCTGGTTCTGATGTATCTTTCTCACAAACTGTTAGAAACCTTGGCTTCTATCTGGATGAAACACTGTCTGTGGAAGCCCATGTCAAACAGTTGTGCCGTACTCTGTACTATCAGCTACGCAGAATGGTAAGATTCGCTCCTTCCTTTCCACTGATGCTACCAACAAGCTTGCTGTCTCTTTCATACTATCTAGACTGGACTATTGTAACTCTCTATTCGCAGGTCTCCATGACAATCAACTATCTAAACTTCAGCGCATACAGAACCACGCGGCTCGCCTTGTTCTCCGCAAGTCCAGGTGTGAGTGTGCAAAATCTCTGCTTAGAACACTTCATTGGCTCCCGGTAAAGGCTAGGATTCAATATAAAGTTGCCTGTCTCTGCTTTCAGTGTATCTATCATGGGAACATGCCATCCTATCTTGCCAACCTCCTGCAGGGTTACAAACCTTCTCGAACGCTCCGCTCTTCTGACACCTCACTGTTGACTGTTCCTCGCTTCTCTCTAGACACCTTTGGTAAAAAATCTTTCTCTGTCTTTGGCCCAAATGTATGGAACTCTCTACCACTGTCTCTCAGAAAAACTAAGTGTTTCTCAACCTTCAAACGGCACCTGAAAACCCACCTCTTTCAAACTCATCTAACCTGAAGAGCCTTAGTTTGCAAGTCTGTCATCAGACTAATCTCTCCTGCCTGTATAACAGTATTTTGTATAAGGGCCTATAGAGCAAGGTGTGTGTGTGCGTGCATGTGTGTGTGTGTGTGTGTGTGTGTGTGTGTGTGTGTGTGTGTGTGTGTGTGTGTGTGTGTGTGTGTGTGTGTGTGTGTGTGTGCTTGAGTGAGCATGTGTGTGTATCACTGTATGTGTACAGCTGAGGAAGGGATAGGGGAGAAATTGAGTGGGAAAGAGACTGAAATACTTTAAGAAACTTTTTCAAATCTTTGTTTGTATGTAAATTGTGATGTATGATATGCGAATAGTTCATAATTTGTGAGGAATTTTGATTGTCAAGGTGTTAATGCTGTAATACTGAAGTTGTAATGTTTTTTTCCTGTATATGGATTAGAATTTTTCTGTTTTTATCTTCATTCAAAATATTGATTATAATTTTATGTACAACTATTGCATGCATAAACACACACACACGCATGCAAACATAGCATACGCACACACACACACACACACTCTCTCTCTCTCTCTCTCTCTCTCTCACACACACACACACACACACACACCACACACACCCCACACACACATATTCTTACAAACACACGCGCACAGCAACGCACACGCACGCACACACACATGTACACACACACGTACGCAAGCACACACACGCAGCAATATATAAACACAGTATGCCTCTTTATTCATATGAAAAATCTGTTAATCTTTCTTCATTACATAAGTCAGTGTTTAAATTTTAATATTCTGTGGTTTCTTATGTGTCTTCTTACTTGTATAGCTTTAATGTTTGTTGTTATCTTATTGTGTATGTAATTGTCAACACTTTTTATCACCTTTTGCCTTTCTTGCGAAATGTAAAGCGCTGGTGAGCATGTTTTTATATGGAATATGCGCTATACAAATAAACATCTATTATTATTATTATTATGTCTATCTATCTATCTGTCTGTCTGTCTGTCTGTCTATCTATCTATCTATCTGTCTACATGACTGACTGAGTCATTGACTGACGACTATCTAACTGACTGACTAACTGACAAACTAACTGACTAACTGTCTGACTGACTGACTGACTGACTAACCGACTAACTGACTGACTCTCTGACTGACTGACTAACTGACTGACTGACTAACTAACTGATTGACTGACTGACTGATTGACTGACTGACTGACTGACTCACTCACTCACTCACTCATTCACTGACTGACTGACTGACTGACTGACTGACTAAATAGATAAACGAATGAATGGATGAATGAATGAATAAATAAATAAATAAATGAATAAATAAACAAATGAATAAATAGATAAACTGGGGGGGGGGGGGGTGGAAGAAAATATTTACCATTGTGATGAACATATTTCATTGATCGTGTCTTGTGAATAGTTTATTTGGAGTTTGTTCAAGGTGGATTCATCGCACTTGGACAATTCCATACGCGCTCCACCCAAATCTGCCTGCACATTATCTGGCAGATTCCCTTCGTCTGCCCAAAACCTTATGCGTTTACAAGATCTTGAAAGAAATAACAAAGAAACCGGCCCACAGAAAGGATGATCCCACAAGAAAACATAAACAACGGGGGAAAAAGGTGTTTCAGAGAAAAATAACAAACAGAAGCATTATTACAGAAATTCCAGATTTTTGTGATTTTCGCGATCGATCACTGTGACCTTGAAAACGATTTGGTTGTGAAAAAAAAAATAGACACCATGTGCTACAAAAGCCTCAATAACGCAGCCCCCGATTACCTGTCAAG
>JAPXFY010000032.1:6741571-6744071 GCA_030674185.1 Monoplex corrugatus | reverse complement strand
TGCGCACTATCCAAGATCAGCAGCGTGGTAAATGACTAATAGGTGGAGACTTTAATTCCCACTCCCCATTTTGGGAAAAGAACTGTTCTACTGTTACGAGCAATCGTTTGGTAGAAAATATCGTTGATAGTTCGCTTTACCTTCTAAATGATGGTAGTGTCACTAGGATCCCTGATGTTTCCAAACACAGGGCGACAGCCATCGATTTGTCTCTAATCTCACCAGAATTAGCACCATCCTGTACCTGGGAGACTCACAGAGACACTTTGGGAAGCGATCACCTACCTATCATCATAACCATAACTGACAAAAACATCTCTGGTTTAATTCTCCAATCACCTTAGAAGAGCTAAAAACACAGTACTGTCTCTACACAACAAAAAGAGTTCGGTAGGTGTTGATGCAGTTTCGACTGAAATGATTAAACATCTCCCTGAAAACTACCTTATTTTCCTACACAAAATTTTGCAGAAATGCTGGGTTACTGGAACTGTGCCACAAATCTGGCAAAAATCTATAGTTATACCAATCTTAAAAACAGGAAAATCGAAAACCGATAAAAACAGTTACAGACCTATTGCTTTAACGTCCCACACAAGCAAACTAATGGAAAAATTGGTCTTAAACAGACTTTCACACTACTGTGATAAAAATAACGTTATTCCGGTAAACCAGGCAGGTTTTAGAAAAGGAAGATCCGCAGTTGAGCACCTAGTTAAACTTACAACTCAGATCAAACAACAGTTTGCCCGCAGAAAAAGTGTTTTAGCTACTTTCTTTGATGTGAAAAAAGCTTACGATCAAGTTTGGCATAAACGTTTATTGTTCAAGCTAAAATCTGTTGGTTTATCGGGCAATATGTTCAATTACATTAAATCTTTTTTAGCTAATAGAACAATTCAGGCAAGAGTGGGAGCTAGTTATTCTTCTTCACGATGCCTCGACATGGGGATTCCACAAGGTTCAGTGATAGCACCTATTTTATTTAATATCCTTATACAGGATCTTCCTAAAGCTCTTTCAAATCGTGTTGTTTTAGTACAGTACGCTGATGATATATGCACTTGGATGAATATCACTTTAAAAAAGACAACTCCACAGAGAACGCGAAATTACATCAGGAAGTTGTATCAAATTGATCTTGATAATCTTGGAAACTATATGTTAGAAAATGGGCTGTCGTTGTCAGCAGAAAAAACTAACATGATGCTGTTTGATCCTGGTGGTAACTCAAATAACTTGCCTATTTTCAAATTGCTTGGTGAAGTGTTAAATTACAAACAGGTCGTAAAATTCCTGGGAGTTTACATCACGTCCAAATTAAGCTGGAATGTCCATTTTGATTATATTTTAACAAAGCGCGAAAAACCTTAAATTTTCTAAAGATAATAAGCAAATTACCCTGGGGAATGGATACAAATGTACTGATTCATCTGTCAACAGCGCTGGTCAGGTCTAAATTATCCTACGCGCAAGAAGTTTTCTTCAATGCACCCAAATATTTACTAAAAAAGATTCAGAGCTTGGACTGCAAAAGTCTTAAAATTGCATTAGGTGTACCAACTCATGCTTCTACTCTGGAAACGTACAAAGTTGCTGGAATTCTACCTTTAAACAACCATCGTGAGTTAGCTACAGCAAAGTTTGCAATTAGAACTACTTCACAAGTGGATAATTTTGTGAGCAAAGAAATTAAGATCAGGTCTGATACTGACTTTCCAAAACGAGCAAAAAACATTTCATCACAAATTACAGCCGCAACTTACATATCTGGCCTGATCAAACAGTCCAACATAACAATGGATGAAATTGCTGAGAAACCAACGATAACGCCTATCCCTACATGGGAAATGCTAAATGCCACATTTGATCTCGATTATGCAAAAGTTAAAAAAGATGATAATGTCAACATTACGCTATCCACAGCTTGTGAACACATCGATGAAAAGTACAGTACCCACCTCCACATTTTTACCGATGGGTCAGTCTTAGCAAACCAGAGCGCTGGAGCAGCCTTTTATGTTCCAAAATTTAACATTAAAAAGTCTTTTTTCATTGGGGCAAATGTATCTATATATACAGCAGAATTGGTCGCTGTTGTTCAAGCGTTGCATTATTTAATAAGCCTTCAGCCTGTGTCATTCAAAGTAGTTCTCTTTGTTGATTCAAAATCTGTATTATATGCCTTACAGTCTTTTGATACAGACACAAGACCTGACTTAATTATTGAGGCAAATCATCTAATACATTGTTTAAAGATAAATGGTTCGGAAATCAATTTATGCTGGGTGCCTTCTCATGTTGGTCTTCATGGCAACAACGTAGTTGACAGAGCAGCTAAATCCGGTGCCCTCCATTCTGAAAATTCCATAGAATTACATGTTAACACCTCGGTAAAAGAAGCTTACAACTCGCTAGAATTAGCATCATGGATTCGATTTCATGAACATTTAAATGAAAAATTTGTGTCTCAAAAAAGAATCAAACTTTCAGTTCAAAA
>JAPXFY010000032.1:6731571-6736571 GCA_030674185.1 Monoplex corrugatus | reverse complement strand
GAGAAACAGAGACAGAGAAAGAGACAGAAAGACAGAGACAGAAAGAAAGAGAGAGAGAGAGACAGACAGACAGACAGAGAGAGAGAGAGAGAGAGAGAGAAAGACAGAAAGAGACAGAGAAAGACAGAGAGACAGAGAAACACAGAGAAAGAAAGAGAGAGAGAGAGAGAGGGCGGGAGAGAGAAGGGGGGGAGAGAGAGTGAGGGACAGAATGTGTATGTGTATGTGGGTAGGGGCTTGTGTCGTTGTGTGGTTCAGTGTATATACTGGGTGTCGTTGTCTGTCGTCTGTTTGGTCCTCTGGATGTGGACGAGAACATTGTGGTGAGTTGTCTGACTTCGGTCTGTTCTTGTGTTCTGTCTCACAGAGAGAGAGAGAGAGAGAGAGGAGAGAGAGAGAGAGAGAGAGGGAAAGACGAGAGAGAGAGAGAGAGAGAGAGAGAGAGAAGAGACAGAGAGAAGAGACAGAAAAAGGGAGAGACAGAAGAGGACAGAAGACAGAGAGCAAACAGAAAGAGACAGAGAAGACAGAGAGAGGAAAGAAAGAGACACAGAGGAGAGGAGAGAGAACAGAAGACAGAGAGAGAGAGAGAGAAACAGAGAGAGAGAGAGAGAGAGAGAAACAGAGAGAGAGGAGAGAGAGAGAAACAGAGAGAGAGAGAGAGAGAGAAACAGAGAGAGAGAGAGAGAGAGAACAGAGAGAGAGAGAAAGAGAACACAGAGAGAGAGAGAGAGAGAGAGAGAGAGTATGGTCTTGACAATACAGGATGCTGAAGGAACAGGGTTCGGGAGATAAAGGGTTAATGTTGAAGGCGTGGGGATTGAACTCGAGACACGTACCACATCTTGAGTCCACGGTTCCATACATACATTTATAAACAACCTAAAACCAAAAACCAGACCGCGTACCACAATGCCAGGAATGTGGGAGGCTGTAAATTTGGGAGTTTGTGAGAATGCCAGCTATGTGTGTTGCGAGCAAGGGGGCGTGGGGGGCAGGGGGGGGGGGCTGTGTTTGTAATGGGCGCGCGTTCCGCCAGCCTCTGTTTACTAATAACGATTGGCGGCCGGTTAAACGTTCACAGACTGTCTGCAAAAACCATCAGGACCCAAGTCCCTAACTGGCATCTTGTCCTGAATGTGCCCATAGCTTTTACCCTTTCCGATTTCATTGTCGACTCTTACCGGATAATAGCTGGTACATCTGGGTTGAGCGAATGTGACCTTGTCCGGTTGCCAGAATCCATCGTGCAGTTTCAATATGTTTAATTGCAGTCTCGCTTATATAAAACATTTTTGATTATAAACAAAAATAAAAGCATCATTGAATCCAAGTTTCAATATGTTTAATTGCAGTCTCGCTTATATAAAACATTTTTGATTATAAACAAAAATAAAAGCATCATTGAATCCAAGTTTCAATATGTTAATTGCAGTCTCGCTTATATAACACATTTTGATTATAAACAAAAATAAAAGCATCATTGAATCCATCCAGCATTGAACACCACAGGATTGGGCTCTGGCTGATTTGGGAGGAGCGTATATGACTAAGTGCCAAAAGGTGGGACCCCGATTTAGGACAAGGGGTTGAAAAATAAAGTCTGCATTAAAGAGTTCTCTTTGGTACTGTCTGATACCTTTCAGTACCAAGCATGATTCTGTAAAAGCAAAAGATAATCAAAAGCTTGGTTTTGGAAATATCTCAGTTTAAATGTTGGGATGTCTAAAGTGTCGCACGTCAAACATTACAACACAAATGCTCATAACATATTTCTTTTTTATAATGCTGCAGACCCAAGATACTGTTTTTGTGTCCATGTAGCATGCCTAAATGTAATGCTATCATCTCTTTCTGATTTTCACACCCTGAACATAATTTATGGACATGTATTGTGGTAATGTTTGACGTGCGACACCAGACAGATTTTCAGCAATTTGACACCAGGCCCAATCACACTTTTTCTTCTAATAAAACACATCTCACGGCTGCATTTTCCCAGCCATTCTGACACCCTTTGGTTGGTACCTTTCTGTCAGCCAGCATCGCTTGGAAGTGGTATTTTTAGCCAGGCAGGTTTGACCAAAATCCATCTCTGAAGCGCGTCTTGTGCTACAGCAATACTGAATCTGAGTGCGGTTTTCTGTATGTTTTGTGAATTTGTGTAATGATCGAAAATTTTTTCATCACTTTACCTGGATGCATTCAGTGCTGTGAATACTCATTGTTCTGAAGAAGTGATCATTACTTTGATGCATCACCTTGTCTTTGAGTTTTAGTAGAAATTACTAATGTGATGATTGACTCATATCTCCAGGTGGTTGTTGTTTGTTCAGTATAAAGTGAGATTATTTTCGTAGTAGTGGCGTAAGTATAGTGCAAGTTACAATCTTCACATGTTTTTGTCCATTTTGGCATGGTCATATTCGTGATCTTCAGTGCTTTAACTTTCTCAAATTTCTAAAAATTGCAGTTCGTTCTCTGTTTTCACTCTTTTCTGGAGGCTTGAATTTGGCTAAAATCGGGTGTTAGCTGTTGCCCGGCCGAAGCACGCCACCGGCTGTGGGTGAACTAGGCCATGTGCATGGGCGCGCTGCACTTGTGTGTGTGTGTGTGTGTGTGTGTGTGTGTGCGCGCGCGCGCGCGCGTGTGTGTGTGTGCATGTGTGTATGTGTGTGTGTGTGTATGTGTGTGTGCGTGTGTGTGTGTGCGTGTGTGTGTGTGTGTGCATGTGTGTATGTGTGTGTGTGCGTGTGTGTGTGTGTGTGCGTGTCTGTGTGTGTGTGTATGTGTGTGTGCGTGTCTGTGTGTGTGTGTGTGTATGTGTGTGCTTGTGTGTGTGTGTGTGCGTGTCTGTGTGTGTGAGTGTCTATGTGTGTGTGTGTGTGTGTGTGTGTGTGTGTATTCGCGCAAGGAACGCATATCTCTCTCTCTCTCTCTCTCTCTCTCTCTCTCTCCCCTCCCACTATTGCATGCATTGTGTGTGTGTGTGTGTGTGTGTGTGTGTGTGTGTGTGTGTGTGTGTGTGTGTGTGTGTGTGTGTGTGTGTGTGTGTGTATGTGTGACTGCTGCGTTCTTTCAAGATTTTTAGAGGGACTGAAAGGGGTGTGGAGAGAGGAAGGGAAGGGGAAAGGTGCACGCTATTGATAACCAGCAGGACAGAACCAAAAAGGGCACCAACTGAAGGGGAAAAGTGCACGCTATTGATAACCAGCAGGGCAGAACCAAAAAGTGCGCCAACTGAAGGGGAAAGGTGCACGCTATTGATAACCAGCAGGGCAGAACGATCTTAGATGTCTGTGGGGCCAACTAAAGAATCTCGGATTTGTGCGCCGTGATCTGCACATTCAACACACACAAAACAAGACAAGCTGTATTTAAGTATTAAAAAAAGAAGAAATATATTTGAAGAAAAGGATGATTTGTATTTAAGTATTAAAAAAAGAAGAAATATATTTGAAGAAAAGGATGATTTTCAAAAAAGTGTTGCACATCAATATTACACCAAATCACAACATGGGTCTTGGTTCAACATCACCAGACTGACACAAACAAAAAATGATGCAAACATTAACTTATGGACCAATCTGAACTAAACATTAATCCACTAAAACCACTGAGTCATTGTAACCCATGCCAACAGCATGGGTTAGAGGTGGCTCATCGTCATCAGTAAAGGTCTGAAGCCAACCGTGCTAACAAACTTTGAACAGCTGGCACCTTTGCGTGGACACCTTGTCCATTAACATAAGTGTGACTTCCCTCACAAGAGAAGTGTGTGGCTTCAAAGAGTATATGTAGTCTGCTACACTCCAGCACCAAAGGCCATTTCTGGCTTTTGACATGAAGTGCACGAGTAAGGATCGATACATCCCAGGTTCGATACGTCCCAGGTTCCATACGTCCAAGGTTTGATATGCCCCACACACCCCACACCCACCCATCCCACACCCACAAGCACCCCCACACCTCAACCACACCACCCCCACACTAAACACCCCCCACACTCACACCACCTCACCAAACACCCCCCACCCACACCCCCACCATCCACACACCTCCACTACCCCCACACTTGTGGGTGTGGTGTGGGTGGTGCTGGAGGTGTGGATGGTGTGTGGGTGGTGTGGTGTGGGTGGTGAGTGTGAGGATGGTTTGGGTGGTGTGGGTGTGCTTGTGGGTGGGGGTGGGGTGCTGTGAATGTGGGTGGTGTGAATGTGGGGGTGTGCGTGGTGAAGGTGTGAATGGTGTGGGTGTGGGTGGTGAGGTGGTGTCAGTGTGGGGGGTGGCGGGTGTGGAGGTGTGGGTGTGGGTGGTGTGTGGTTGGTGGATGCGGGGGACTGGGTGGTGTGGGTGGGGTGGTGAGGGTGTTATTGGTGTGGGGTGTGGGTAGTATGGTTTCGGTATGGGGTGGTGCGGGGGTGTGGGTTGGGGGTGTGGGTGGTGGGGAGGGGGTGAGATGTGGGTGTTGGGACGTATCGAACTTGGGACGCGTCGAACCTGTGACGTATCGAACATGGGACGTATCGAACCTGGGATGTATCGAGATGTCCCCGAAGTGCACACTGACACAGACTACTCCTAGCAGTCCATCCATCTCCAGCACCTGACAGGGATATTCAACACCTGACCACCTAATCATATAGGTGTTTCCTATAACAGGAAACTGACATGGCTTCCTGAGGATGACCAAGGGAACAAAATGGTTCGGGGTCCAGTGTTCCGCAACCATGTCGTCCCCGGACGAAGACCACATCACTGTCAGCTTCTTGTTGTTTGTGCAGCCATGCGCACGGATGATCCTGTTGCAGTGCTTCTGGTATACTGGCCATCCAAGTGATGGAAATACTGACTGCACAGGCCTGTTCAGGGCAACGGAGGCAGCAAAAAACTGCCACAAACCTGTGTAGACAGCATTCCCAACCACTGCCATGCATTCATTCCTGAAAGCATCCTATGGTGTAGCACGGGGTGCAGATGTCAGCACTGCAACATAGATC
>JAPXFY010000032.1:6719071-6721571 GCA_030674185.1 Monoplex corrugatus | reverse complement strand
TTTTTCAAAGCCCATTATATCTCAGAAAGTGAACATTTGATTTCAAAACGGGTTTCCCCGTTAGAATAAGCATAAACTGTACATCTAGATTCTACAATGAATAAAAGAAATTACTCTGGCGACGAGCGACTCATTCCGTAGTGGATGGTCACTTCAGGTTGCTGGTTTTGTTCAATGAGTGGCTCAGGAACCATACTGGTAACACCTGTGTGTATCTGCCATTAGCTCAATAAGCTCACGCTGCCGTTGGAATGTAAATGATGCGGGTAGCGTAATGTTTTTGGTTTTTGGGGTTTTTCCCCCCTCAGTTTAACGTGTTCTTTCTTCGTTTGTTCGTCTATTTATCTATTTATTTATTGGTCACAGCAGGTCTACAGCTTAAAAATTCGATCTCAGGCTATTTGTTTTGTTTGTTTGTTTGTTGTTTGTTTGTTTTTTTGTTTTTGTTTTAGGTCTCGCCTTCGCGGTTTCATTTCGTTCGTTCTTTGTTTTACGTCTTTTCACATGAGTGATATTAGACGACGGGAGGGGGGGGGGGGGAGATGGATCATAATCATTACACATGAATACATACACATCTCATGCATGCATGCATATACATCATATATCATACGTGATCATACATACATACTACATAATATATACACACATCTATTCATCATGATCATACATACTACTATATATACATACATACATACATACACACATACATATATACACACATCACACATACATATATACATACATGCATGCATACATACATACATAATACATACATGATATACATACATACATACATACATACATAACACATACATATATACATACATGCATGCATGCATAATACATACATATATACACACATACATACATACATACACACATACATATATACATACATGCATGCATGCATCATACATACATACATACATACACACATACATACATACACACATACATTACATACACACATACACACATACATACATAGACATAGATCGATCGATCGATGGACAGATCATCATCATCATCAGGTGCCCTGCCGCATGGCGTTGGCGATCATGGACCTCCATCTGTCTCTATCTCTGTTGCCCCAAACATCTCCTCCACCCTCCTCGTCTTCAGCCACTCCGCAAGTCCGTCTAGCATTTTCTCCCTGGGTCTACCTGGTGCTCTCTTTCCCTCCAGCTTTCCTGTTGTGACCAAGTGCTCCAATCCCCCTTCCTCATAAAATGGCCTATAAATGTAGATTAGGAAAAGACAGGCAACATTTATAGGCCATTTTATGAGGAAAGGGGTTTTGGAGCACCTGGTCACAACGGGAAAGCTGGAGGGAAGGAGAGCACCAGGTAGACCCAGAGAGAAAATGCTGGACGGACTTGCAGAGTGGCTGGGGACGAGGAGGGTGGGGAGATGCTGGGGGCAACGAGAGATAGAGACAGATGGAAGTCCATGATCGCCAACGCCATGCGGCAGGGCACCTGATGATGATGATGAATGTTGCCTGTCTATTCCTAATCTTCCTTATGAGTGATATACTTGTGTCTGTCTCCATCAAGACTGTCTCGTTTGTTTTCTTTGCTGTCCTGGAACTCTCAACATTCTTCTTAGAAACCACATCTCGGCTGCCTCAATCTTGCTCTGGCTTGCTTGCTGACTGTCCAGCCTCACATCCGTACAACAGTATTGGTTCTATATTACATTCAAGAACTCTCTTCCTGATGTTAATTGATAGGCATTTGTTGGTAAGAATGCTTGTCATCTTCTTGAATGCTATCTTGCTTGGCCGATTCTGCCGGCTATTTCCGATGTGCATCTGCCGTCTGATGAAATGATCGTTCCCAGGTATTTGAACTTATTAACCTGTGTCAAGGTTGTGCCATTTGCTGTTATTTTGCATGAGGGGATTTCATGTTTCTTACTGATCACCATGACTTCAGTCTTCCTGCTGTTTAGTTCCAATCCCTTACCTTTGCTTTCTATTTCTAGTATATTCACAAGGTTTTGTAGGTCCCTTTTACTTTCTGCAATTAGCACGGTGTCATCTGCGTATCGAATGTTGCTTATCATTTTCCCTCCAATCTTTAATCCAGGGTCTTCTTCTAGGTTTCTCATGATGTTTTTGCTGTAAAGTGAACACAGATCTGGTGACAAAACATAACCCTGTCTGACTCCTCTTTTGATGTTTTGGAAAGAGCTTATATTGTTTTCTATTCTCATTGCAGCTGTTTGTTCCCAGTACATATTCCTGATTATTCGTAGATCTTTTCCATCAACATTGAGTTCTCCAGTTGGTTGATCAATTCTTCATGTCGTACCCGATCGAAAGCCTTGGTATAGTCAACAAAGCATA
The DNA here is from genome assembly GCA_030674185.1 of Monoplex corrugatus. Lineage (NCBI taxonomy): Eukaryota > Metazoa > Mollusca > Gastropoda > Littorinimorpha > Ranellidae > Monoplex > Monoplex corrugatus. The sequence continues at coordinate 6,719,218 of JAPXFY010000032.1, read as the reverse complement.
AATAAAATCCTTATTCATCTCAACTGACCTCTCTATGATAGTTCTTAGTATGTATTTGGCATTAATAGTTCCTTTCCCTTCCACAAATCCACACTGTTCTTCTGCTATTTCTCTTTTGATTCTATTCCTTGTCCTCATCATGATCAT
>JAPXFY010000032.1:6709071-6711571 GCA_030674185.1 Monoplex corrugatus | reverse complement strand
CCAAGACTTGCATTGGTTACCTGTGTTGAAAAGGATCCAACATAAAATTGCTGTTCAGTGCTTCAGATACTTCGACAATTCTATTCCCTCTTACCTGTCTGAATATCTTCAACTATATGTTCCATCTCGTCATCTTCGTACCTCAGCCGATACCCGCTTATTTCGAATCCCAACTTTTCGAACAAAATCATATGGTGAGCGATCCTTTTCTTTTCAAGCCCCTTCCTCATGGAATTCACTTCCCTACCCGCTGAGGCACAAAACAAGTCTTCAGTCATTTAAATCTGGCTTGAAAACGCATCTCTTTCCTCTCTGAAATTTATTAACCTAAAAGAGCTATGCTGTCTGCGCGCTAGCGTGCTTCTGTGTATGTTATTGCTGTGCGCCTATAGATATGTCTCGGGGTGGGAGGAGGATATGTGTGTGTGTGCCAGAGAGTAGGTACTAATATTTGATATTATTAACGGTGTGTATGTGCTTGTGGGATGGAGTGACAGAGGTCCGCCATGTATGATGAAAATTATATTAGGCCTATGTTTCTATGTTCGATGTAATGTGTATTGTACAGTTTGTAAGCGCTTAGGGCTTTCCAGAAAGATTAGGCGCTCTAAATGCCCTTAATAATAATAATAATAATAAGAGAGAGAAAGAGAGAGAAAGAGAGAGAGAGAGTAAGAGAGAGACAGAGAGAGAAAGAGAGAGACAGAGAGTAAGATAGAGAGACAGAGAGAGAGAGAGAAAGACAGAGACAGAGAAAGAGAGAGAGAAAGAGGACAGACAGACAGACAGAGAGAGTAAGAGAGAAAGAGAGAGAGAAAGAGGACAGACAGACAGAGACAGAGAGAGTAAGAGAGAAAGAGAGAGGAAGAGAGAGAAAGAGGGAGACAGAGAGACAGAGGGACGGAGAGAAGAGAGACAGAGAGAGAGGGGGGGGGAAGAGAGAGAGAGAGGAGAGAGAGAGAGAGAGAGAGAGAGAGAGGAGAGAGAGAGAGAGAGAGAGGAAATGACGACCGATAAATGCAAGATTTGCACTCAACGGCCATGTCTATTTATCTATTTATCTATTTATTTATTTATTCATCTTCTGATTGGCGAAATTGAAAATCTTCAAGAGTGAAAAAAAATATAGCACAGGAAATGACCGATAAAGCGGAAGTGAAAGACACAATCTGTGTTTTGACAGCGGTTTAGATTGAGAAAATCAAAATATGAAAACTTTTTTTTTTTTAATGTAAAAGATGGCCGACCACGATAATACGTGTGTCTTCCCTTTTCTTGTGCCTCTACTGATACAAGTTTGTTTGTCTTGTTTTGTTCTTGTTGTTGTTGTTTTCGTCGGCGTTGTTGTTGTTGTTGTTTGTTGTGGTGGTGGTGGTGGTTTTTTCAATTTCCGTTGAAATATTACTGACACAACATAGGTATTTTTTGTTTGTTTTTGTTTTGTTTTGTTTTTTGTTTGTTTGTTTGTTTGTTTTGTTTTGTTTTGTTTTGTTTTCAGTCTCCGTTAAAATGAAAATGGGAGATTGTTTCATATTGACCAGTGGAGGACGGTGTGTTCGTGTGTGTGTGTGTGTGTGTGTGTGTATGTGTGTGTGTGTGTGTGTGTGTGTGTGTGTGTGTGTGTGTGTGTGTGTGTGTGTGTGTGTGTGTGTGTGTGTGTGTGTGTGTGTGTGTGTGTGTGTGTGTGTGTGTGTAGTGTGTGTGTGTGTGTTGTGTGTGTGTAGTGGTGTGTGTGTGTGTGTGTGTGTGTGTGTGTGTGTGTGTGTGTGTGTGTTGTGTGTGTGTGTGTGTGTGTGTTGTGTACAAAAATATTTTTAGTCAAATCAGTGTACTCTACTTCATTACATCTCCTCCCTTTTCTCATCTCTCTCTCTTCTTCTTCTCTCCTCTTTCTCTCTCCTTCTCTCTCTCCCTCTTCTCCCCCTCTCTCTCCCTCCTCTCTCTCTCTCCTCTTCTTCTCTCCTCTCTCCCTCTCCTCTCTCTCTCCTCTCCTCCCTCTCTCTCCTCCTCTCTCCCTCTCCCTCCCTTCTCTCTCCTCCTCTCTCTCTCTCTCTCCCCTCCTCTCCTCCTCTCTCTCTCTCACTCTCCCTCTTTCTCTCTCCCTCTCTTCTCTCTCTCTCCTCTCCCTCTTTCTCTCTCCTTCTCTCTCTCTCCTCTCTTCTCTCCCCCCCTCTCTCTCTCCCTCTCTCTCTCTCTCACTCTCACTCTCTCTCTCATTCTCTCTCTCACTCTCTCTCTCACTCTCTCTCTCTCACTGACTATCACTCTGTCTCTCACTCTTTCTCTCTCTCTCTCTCTCTCTCTCTCTCTCTCTCTCTCTCTCTCTCTCTCTCTCTCCCGCTCGCTTTCTCTCTATATCTTTCTGTCTTTCACCCTCTCTCTGTCCCTTTGTCCCTCCCACTCTCTGTCTCTCTCGTTCTCTCACTCTCTCTCCTCTATCTCTCTCTTTCTCTTTCTCCCTCTGTGTCTTTCTGTCTCTCATCCTCCCTCCCTCCCTCTC
>JAPXFY010000032.1:6699071-6704071 GCA_030674185.1 Monoplex corrugatus | reverse complement strand
TCTGTCTCTGCCTCTGTCTGTCTGATTGTCTGTCTCTCTCTCTCTCTCTGTCTCTGTCTCTCTCTCTCCCCCTCTCTCTCTCTTTCTGTCTGTCTGTCTCTGCCTCTGTCTGTCTGATTGTCTGTCTCTCTTTCTCTCTCTCTTTCTGTCTGTCTGTCTGTCTGTCTCTCTCTCTGTCTCTCTCTGTTTGTCTCTCTGTCTCTCTCTCTTTCTGTCTGTCTGTTTCTGTCTCTGTCTGTCTGTCTGTCTCTCTTTCACTTTCTGTCTGTCTGTCTCTCTCTCTCTCTCTTTCTCTCTCTCTCTGTCTCTCTCTGTCTGCCCCTCTGTCTCTCTCTCTCCCTCTGTCTCTCTCTCTCCCTCTCTCTCTCTCTTTCTGTCTGTTTCTGTCTCTGTCTGTCTCTGTCTATATGTCTGTCTGTCTCTCTTTCTCTCTCTCTTTCTCTTTCTGTCTGTCTGTCTCTCTCTCTTTCTCTGTCTCTCTCTGTTTGTCTCTCTGTCTCTGTCTCTCTTTCTCCCTCTCTCTCTCTTTCTGTCTGTCTGTCTCTGCCTCTGTCTGTCTGTCTGTCTCTCTCTCTCTCTCTCCCTCCCTCTCTCTCTCACTCTCTCTCTCTCTCTCTCTCTCTCTGTCTGTTCGTGTGTGTTCCCCCTCCCCCCGTATGCCTCAAAATCGCAACCATGCAGTTTCTTAACCCTTTGGCTCCCTCACCCTGTCACCAGCTACAGCTTCTTGCTTCTTGTAGTGAGGGATTGAAAGGGTCAATGTTTGTCTACTGTGATGCTTGTAGCGAGTCTGGGTCGGGCCGACCACATTAAACCTGTGATCGTAAATAATTGACAAATAAAAGAATAAAGTTGTAAATATTTTGAGGGTTTGCGTCTATCTTTTATATGTTTATTCATTTATTTATTTATTCATTTATTTATTTATTTATTTATTTTTGTTTGTTTGTTTATTTGTTTATTTATCTATTTATTTGTTTGTTTGTTTGTTTATTTATTGATATATTTATTAGTTCATTTATGTATTTACCTATTTGTTTGTTTGTTTGTTCGTTTGTGTGTTTATTATTATTTTGTTCATGAAATCATTTATTTGTTTATTTGGTTGTATATTTATTTATTCATTATTTGCTTATTCATGTATTTATTCATCTATTTGTTTGTTAGTTTGTTTCTTTTTTTTCTTTGTATGTTTATTCATATATTCATTTTTTAGTTTATTCGTCTTTATGTTTATTTATTAATTTGTTGGTTGGTTGGTTGGTTAGTTAGTTTGTTTGTTAGTTAGTTAGTTAGTTAGTTAGTTAGTTAGTTAGTTAGTTAGTTAGTTTCTTCATGTATTTATTCTGTTTATTTGTTTGTTCGTTCGTTTGTTTGTTTATTTGTTTGCTTATTTGGTTGTTCGTTTGATCGTTTATTTGTTCGTTTTTTTCGTTCGTTTCTTTATTCGTTTGTTTGTTTGTTTATTTGTTTGTTTGTTTGTTTGTCTGTATGTCTGTTTGTTTGTTTTGTTTGTTTATTTGTTTGTTCGTTCGTTTGTTCGTTTGTTTTTTTGTTCGTTCGTTCGTTCGCTCGCTCGCTCGCTCGCTCGCTCGTTCGTTCGTTCGTTTTTTCGTTCGTTTGTTTGTTTGTTTGTTTGTTTGTTTTTGATCAGTAGATACGCTGTCATTACATCCTCAAATATTTGCTAAACCACACATCTTCAGAACTTGAACGTTGGACACTCGATCTTGTCACGTGATGTTACTACAGATCTGGCACTGACATCTTCGCTGGGAACAGTTCCAGCTGTTGAGTTTGGAGAGGTTTCTGTTCAAGAGGGATTCACAGCACTCGGACAATTCCATACGCGCTTCCAACCAAATCATGCTAGCGGGTTAACTGGCAGACTCGTCGAGCTTTTGCAGAAACCTCTATGCCCTTGGAAGGATCTTGAAATGGGGGTGGGGGGGGGGTAGGGGGGAGGGGTGGAGATGGGGGAGGAGTCGGGGGGGTGGTGGTGGGGGGGGGTGCTCGGAAACACTGACACCACCAGAATGATGGAAACATTAAGATGGGCAGTCAACAGGCCAGTGGACCTATGAAACAGTAAGCTGACACCACCAGAATGATGGAAACGTTAAGATGGGCAGTCAACAGGCCCGTGGACCTATGAAACAGTAATCTGACACCACCAGAATGATGGAAACATTAAGATGGGCAGTCAACAGGCCAGTGGACCTATCAAACAGTAAGCTGACACCACCAGAATGATGGAAACATTAAGATGGGCAGCCAGCAGGCCGGTGGACCTATCAAACAGTAAGCAGACACCACCAGAATGATGGAAACATTAAATTGGGCAGTCAACAGGCCAGTGGACCTGTCAAACAGTAAGCAGACACCACCAGAATGATGGAAACATTAAGATGGGCAGTCAATAGGCCAGTGGACCTATCAAACAGTAAGCTGACACCACCAGAATGATGGAAACATTCAGATGGGCAGTCAACAGGCCAGTGGACCTATGAAACAGTAAGCAGACACCACCAGAATGATGGAAACATTAAGATGGGCAGCCAGCAGGCCGGTGGACCTATCAAACAGTAAGCTGACACCACCAGAATGATGGAAACATTAAGATGGGCAGTCAACAGGCCAGTGGACCTGTCAAACAGTAAGCAGACACCACCAGAATGATGGAAACATTAAGATGGGCAGTCAACAGGCCAGTGGACCTATGAAACAGTAAGCTGATACCACCAGAATGATGGAAACATTCAGATGGGCAGTCAACAGGCCAGTGGACCTATGAAACAATAAGCTGACACCACCAGAATGATGGAAACATTCAGATGGGCAGTCAACAGGCCCGTGGACCTATGAAACAATAAGCTGACACCACCAGAATGATGGAAACATTCAGATGGGCAGTTAACAGGCCAGTGGACCTATGAAACAATAAGCTGACACCACCAGAATGATGGAAACATTCAGATGGGCAGTCAACAGGCCAGTGGACCTATGAAACAATAAGCTGACACCACCAGAATGATGGAAACGTTAAGATGGGCAGTCAACAGGCCCGTGGACCTATGAAACAGTAAGCTGACACCATCAGAATGATGGAAACATTAAGATGGGCAGTCAACAGGCCAGTGGACCTATCAAACAGTAAGCTGACACCACCAGAATGATGGAAACATTAAGATGGGCAGTCAACAGGCCAGTGGACCTATCAAACAGTAAGCTGACACCACCAGAATGATGGAAACATTAAGATGGACAGCCAACAGGACAGATTTTTTCAATGTTTCGGGTTGGGACTAAACTCGAGATATCAGATCCTGAGTGCACGATTCTGTCACAAAGAAACAGCTGCTGAATGTTTCGTTGGTAGACAGATCATAAATACGTTTGTAAAGGTCTACAGATATACATATTATGGGGGGTGGGGGGTAGGGGGGGGGGGCAAGTTGCTCTACAGATTTGGAAGAGGAGAGTGGCCATGAGATGGTTATCGTGTACACGTGTGTGTGTATGTGTGTGTGTGTGTGTGTGTGTGTGTGTGTGTGTGTGTGTGTGTGTGTGTGTGTGTGTGTGTGTGTGTGTGCGTGCTATAAATCGTGTGTTTGTGTGTGACTGCATGTGTGCGTTTGTGTTGAGAAAGACGGGCGGGGGGAAAGAGAGAGGCAGGCAGACAGACAGACAGACAGGCAGACAGACAGACAGACAGACAGAGAGGGACGGGACAAAAGAAGAAGAACAAGGAAAAGGAGACAGGCAGAAGATATAAAAGAAAGAGCGAGAGCAAGAGAGAGATGAAGATAGATAGAGAGATGAAGAGAGAGAGATGAAGATAGATAGAGAGATGAAGAGAGAGAGATGAAGATAGATAGAGAGATGAAGAGAGAGAGATGAAGATAGATAGAGAGATGAAGAGAGAGAGAGAGATTGAAGATAGATAGAGAGATGAAGAGAGAGAGATGAAGATAGATAGAGAGATGAAGAGAGAGAGATGAAGATAGATAGAGAGATGAAGAGAGAGAGAGAGATGAAGATAGATAGAGAGATGAAGACAGAGAGATGAAGATAGATAGAGAGATGAAGAGAGAGAGATGAAGATAGATAGAGAGATGAAGAGATAGAGAGATGAAGATAGATAGAGAGATGAAAAGAGAGAGAGATGAAGATAGATAGAGAGATGAAGAGAGAGAGATGAAGATAGATAGAGAGATGAAGAGAGAGAGATGAAGATGATAGAGAGATGAGAGAGAGAAGGATAGATAGAGAGATGAAGAGAGAGAGATGAAGATAGATAGAGAGATGAAGAGAGAGAGAGATGAAGATAGATAGAGAGATGAAGAGAGAGAGAGATGAAGATAGATAGAGAGATGAAGAGGAGAGAGATGAAGATAGATGAGAGATGAATGAGAGAGAGAGAGATGAAGAAGATAGAGAGAGATGAGAGAGAGAGAGATGAAGATAGATGAGAGACAGACAGACAGACAGACAGTCAGACAGACAGTAATGTAGATAGACAGACAGACAGACAGTACAGTCTGTCATACACACAAACAGACAGACAGACAGAGACAGACAGACAGACTGATAGACAGACAGTAAGACAGACAGACAGTAATATAGATAGACAGACAGAAAGACAGACAGTATAGTCTGTCATACACACAAACAGACAGACAGACAGTCAGACAGACAGACAGACAGACATAGAGACAGACAGTCAGTCAGACAGACAGACAGTCAGACAGACACACAGTAATGTAGATAGACAGATAGACAGACAGACAGTACAGTCTGTCATACACACAAACAGACAGATAGACAGAGACAGACAGTCAGACAGACAGACAGACAGACACACAGTAATGTAGATAGACAGACAGACAGTACAGTCTGTCATACAGACAAACAGACAGACAGTCAGACAGTACAGTCTGTCATACACACAGACAGACAGATAGACAGACAGACAAACAGACATACAAACAGACATACAA
>JAPXFY010000032.1:6691571-6694071 GCA_030674185.1 Monoplex corrugatus | reverse complement strand
ATATTCATAATATCTGTAGGTAGGCAAGCTATGAAAAGTTCTTTCATGCGACCACGGAAAGGATCGCATAAGAGTCTACATCTTATTTTGAAGTTCTCACTGCGTCTTGTTCAGGAGACGTTGGGAGCGCCGTGGAGGGACTGGTGTTGTAGGCTGCTCAGGTACAGCGGGCTCAGGTGCTGTTGTCACCGGGGACTGTGTTGTTCTCGGCTGTGGCTGTGGGCAGACTAGCCACTGCTCATCTTCGGAGTCAGATGACTCCGGGTCTGGTGGTGGCTTCATGTCTGGCATGGACCCAGGTGCTGGCAGGAGGTGGATCCTGGAGACGGCCTGGTGAGGGCCACCTGCCAGCGACTGGACTGTATAGATGTGACGGTGCTGGGGGTGGCGTGCCGTCACACAGTACAGGTCCGGCGACCAGGTGTTGGTCCATGCTGTGCTGGAACCAGGAATCATGTCCCGCAGGTAAACATACATGCCTACCTGCAGGTCGTCGTCAGCTGCTGGTGTAGACGTCACCTGCTCCGGTGCTGCTGGGTCCTGTCGTTGACCATCATGGCTCGGGTGGCCTCTGGATCGACGGTGTCTGCGGGGCACTGGAACAGGACGTGCACCGGCAGCTCTAGAGGTGCTGGCCGCACTCAGGTCCTGGCTGGCACAGAGTGTTTTGGGGACAGCAGGTTTGGAGGGCTGGGGAGGAAAAGAAGGAGAATGGGGCCCAGGAGAAGGAGTTGTGGCAGATTTGGATCTGCTTGGGCGTCCCTTCTTCTTGTGCCCTGCAGCTTGTCCGTGGGTGACAGGACGGTCTGCACTTTGCTTTACAGCTCTCTGTGGTGCAGGCTGCCGTCGCCGCTTGCCTCTCTTCTTGTACCGGCGCCGGTTCCAACATTTGTCTTCAGTGTGGCCAGCCCGGTCACACCAAAGACAGTGTTCTGGTGGCTGCTGTTGCCATGGTAATGGTCGCTGTTCGCCGCTGTGGAGAGGTGGTTGCCATGGTGGTTTCTTCGCAGCCACAGTGTTGCGCCGCTGGAGACTTTGGTCTATGCTGGCATCGAGTTCTGCCAGCTGTGCCTCCATACGGGCGATGACTGGGCTGGAGTTGGCCACTATCAGCTGTGCCAGGTGGTGTTCAGCACAGCTGTCTTCTCTCATCCACCGCAGGGCCTCCATCTTGGCTCCCTCGAAGGTGGTGTCCGGATGATCTCTTATGTATCGCCGGACATCCCTCCTGAGAGCGCCTGGGGAGAGACCACAGACGAAGGCGTCCCGAAGCTGCGTTGGTGACAATGTCCCCTCTTCAGCTTGGTTGGCCTTCATCCAGAGTACGCGTAGGTGGGTCGCGTAGTCAGTGACAGTCTCCCCCTTTCCCTGCTGCCTGCTGTAGAATATGGCAGCAAGAGTTGTGGAGTCCCTGTGGTCACCCCAGTTGTCCTGGATCATCTTCAGGATCTTGACTGGAGTGTCCACTCTTGCTGTTGGTTGCCATAGCACCTCTCGACGAGCTGGGCCCTCTAACGATGATATCAGCCAGAGGGCAGCTGCTTTGTCATCCAGGGGCTGGAGCTGTAGGATCAGTCTGGCCTCCTGGATGAAGTCATCGATTTCTGCACTGCTTTCATCTCCGGACAATTTTGGAAGTCGGTACAGTTGTGCTGTCGACATGGTTTGGCAACTTGATGAATCTGTAGCACTGTCTTCTTGTTTTGTTGTTCCCTTTCCGAATCTGGATCCTGCTCGATAGCGCCAAGTGTGATAGGTCGCGTGGTTAAGGGGGGGGGGTTTGGTGATTATGATATTATTGGTGATATCGCAGCGCCAGGTGAGATGGATGAGTGGGTTAAGGGGTTTGGTGATGATTGCTGTGGTGGTCCTATAATCCAGAGCAGAAAGGGAAGTCTCTCAATCAAAACACAAGTCCTTGTTGTGTTACTTGACTCTTTATTATCTCTTGATGAGGATAGGTAGGGAAGGAAAACAGGGAAAATGGGAAAATGACAATAAGGGAAAAGGACCGTACTGGGATATGGAAGGAGACAAAAGAATACGAAGAAGAAGACAGGAAGGAAGACGCCAAAGAAGACGACGTCAAAGAAGACGACGTCAAAGAAGACAGTGCTACAGTAACGCCGTGAAGATGATCACCTGTTGTGAGATCAAGAGTGGTGGCAGGAAAGGGCACCTCTGGTAATACTGAGAGTGGCGGTGGAAAAGCACACGCTATGATGCGCCTTGTTAATTTGTACTCTGGGAACAGAGCATGATGGTCATATTTTCAAATCTCAAACCTTTCAGATGGCAAGGTCTGATTGGTTGTTCTCACCAAATTAATCAATCAACCAGATGCCAAGGTCTGATTGGTTGTTCTCACCTAATTAATAAGTCAACACTTAGTGTGTAGTTTTAACGCAGCGCGTCAGTACACACAAGTGAAACGCTGGTCATTGTCCGGCAGTTTCGCGAGTGCGTATGTCCTCGCTATCGAGCCACAAATACCTAAGGC
>JAPXFY010000032.1:6684071-6689071 GCA_030674185.1 Monoplex corrugatus | reverse complement strand
TCAAATGATACAAAAATAATACCACACAATACACTATGATATAACAGTATACCATACATCATCATCATCAAGTGCCCTGTCGCATGGCGTTGGCGATCATGGCCCTCCATATGCATCTATCCCTTGTCTTCCACCCTCTCTGTCGTCAGCCACCCTGCAAGTCCGTCCAGTATTATCTCCCTGAGTCTACCTGGTGTTCTCTTTCCCTCCAGCTTTCCTGTTATGACCAGGTGCTCTAATTCCCCTTTCCTCACAAAATTGCCTATAAATGTTGCCTGTCTTTTCCTAATTTTCTTTATCAATGATCTCCTTGTGTCTGTCTCCATCAAGACTGTCTTGTTTTCTTTGCTGTCCTATGATGCAACACAATATATAAAATATTGCAAAGTAAGATTCAACACAATGCAACACAAAATAGAACATCGCAATGCAACGGAACAGAACGCAACACAACACAAAACGACGCAATGCAACGCAATGTTATGTAACGCAACACTACGCAACGCGACACAACACCAACACAACAACAATAACATAACAACACAGAAACAACAACAACACAACAACAACAACAACAACAACACAACAACAACACAACAACAACACAACAACAATACAACAACAGCACAACAACAACAACAACACAACGACACAACAACAACAACACAGCAACACAACAACAACACAACAACAACATCAACAACAACAACAACAACAACACAACAACAACACAACAACACAACAACAATACAACAACAATACAACAACAGCACAACAACAACAACAACACAACAACACAACAACAACAACAACACAGCAACACAACAACAACAACACAACACCATCAACAACACAACAACAACAACAACAACAACAAAACAAGAACACAACAACGCAGCATCTCACAACATAACATCTCACAACACAACAACATCAACAACACCAACACAACACAACAACAACAACAATAACAACAACACAACAACAACAACAACGCATCACCACCATCACCACCACCACCACCACAACAACAACAACAACGATACCACACAATTTTATTCTGTTTCAGAGGAGCTGGATTCGACCCTAAGACACCCGAGGCTGACCACAGGAATCTAGTGACAGGGACCCCAACATAGCAGCATGCAGCTGGGTCACGCTGTCCCCCTCTTCTTCTGTGTACTTCTCGTTGTCATGGAGACAGCGGCAGTCCGCAAGCGATGCCGCAAAAGGAAGGGAGTGAAGCGATGTCGAACTGCCGCGCTCACGCAAGGGGAGAGCACTATCATGACGCTCCGCGACGGACCAGACGACACGCCGAAAGTGGAACGCAAGCCCAACGGAAAAGTAGGTAGGCACGACTGCTTCGTAGCTTTTTTTGTGTGTGTGTGTGTGATTTGTTTGTTTATTTATTAATTTACTAAGCATTACGTCGATGTGTTTTACGTGTTTGTGTATCGTCTGTCCATTTCGTCTTCTGTTTTCATATTCTTAAGGCTTGTAGGTTCTTTCGATGACGGGGCGCTGCGCCATGGATTTGAGATCCGATATCTCAAGTTCAACCCCAGCCTGCAACATTCAAAACTGGTCTGTTTGCTGGCCATCTTAATTTAAATGTTTCCATCATTCTGGAGGTGTCAGCTTACTGTTTCGTAGATCCCTTCTCCTCCTCCACACCTCCCCATTTCAAGATCTTGTCAGAACATGAGGTCTTTAGCCTATAGATAATTGGTGGCAGATTCTTGTGGAGCGCATATGGAATTGTCTGATTGTGATGAAACCCACTGGAACAACTTCCAAAATGTCACCAAAATCTCTGCTCGATTGTGCCTGTTTTGATTCAGTGTATTAAGGACATGGCCACTTGTGATTCTGACGTTTCGTTCGTTCTTTCTTTCGTTCGCTTTCATTCATTCATTCATTTGTTCATTCGTTCGTTCGTTCGTTCATTTATTCTTTCATTTATTCGATCGTTCATTCATTCGTTCATTCATTCGTTTATTCGTTCGTTCGTTCGTACATTTGTTCATTCATTCATTCATTCATTCATTCATTCATTTACTTATTCATTAATTTTGTTCGTTTGTTTGTTAATTAATTAATTAATTCTGTTGTTCCTGTAATTATCTATTTAATTATTTATTTATTTATTTATTTATCTATTTATTCATTCCTGTATTCCTTTATTCCTTTATCAATTTATCAATGTATTTATATTCGTTTTTCACTGTGGTCCAACGTCTTCAATCATTTGTTCTTTATCTATCTATCTATCTATCTATCTATCTCTCTATTTTTCTAGGTAGGTAGGTCCAGCCTCTCTACGCTAACGGCTAACATGCAGCGGAACTGGTAAAAATTGCTGATTTTAAATTGCTTCAGCTCGTCTACCATACACGACTGGAAGATAAAAAAAAAATATGTCGACACATTAAATGAGCTTTAGGCATGAAACCTGTGTCTTTATTTGTGGTGGGAATGAAGTATCCTTTGACCCTGAGCGATCTAAATACACATACCGAACGCAACGTTGGCGGCGACGTGCAGTTTCCGCACGCGGTTTTCCCGGGACCGATCAACACCAGTTGTCGGAAATGCTGTCGGAAATGTTGTCGGAACTTTTACAAACTATACGCACAGCGGTGATTTTGGTATCAAATTAAAGGGGACAGCCTGAACAATCCAGTGTAACAAATTTCGTCATAATTCCTTTAACTGAATACAGTTTTTTTCAGAGCCGAAATATAAACATATTTTTGTAAAGGCACTATAAAGTCAACAATTCTACACGCACAGTGTTGTATCACCATTCATTTTGTAGAGATTTCAACAGTTCTTGCGATCGTGCGAATAATATAACACAGGCTTCCGCTTGTAAAAGTTCCGAAAGCCAATACGAAAGGTACTGGTACAGCGGACTGTGTTCAACGACGTCGTCCGAAGCTGACGCAGTTTCTGAACCGAGGAACGATTATTTATCTATTTGTATCTGACAGTGGCCCAGGAGCTTCATTCATTCATTCCTTTATTCGTTTATCAATTTATCAGTTGCCTCATTCATTCCTTTATTCGTTTATCAATTTATCAGTTGCCTCATTCATTCCTTTATTCGTTTATCAATTTATCAGTTGCCTCATTCATTCATTCCTTTATTCGTTTATCAATTTATCAGTTGCCTCATTCATTCATTCCTTTATTCGTTTATCAATTCATCAGTTGCCTTATTCATTCATTCCTTTATTCGTTTATCAATTTATCAGTTGCCTCATTCATTCATTCCTTTATTCGTTTATCAATTCATCAGTTGCCTCATTCATTCATTCCTTTATTCGTTTATCAATTTATCAGTTGCCTCATTCATTCATTCCTTTATTCGTTTATCAATTCATCAGTTGCCTCATTCATTCATTCCTTTATTCGTTTATCAATTCATCAGTTGCCTCATTCATTCATTCCTTTATTCGTTTATCAATTTATCAGTTGCCTCATTCATTCATTCCTTTATTCGTTTATCAATTTATCAGTTGCCTCATTCATTCATTCCTTTATTCGTTTATCAATTCATCAGTTGCCTCATTCATTCATTCCTTTATTCGTTTATCATTTTATCAGTTGCCTCATTCATTCATTCCTTTATTCGTTTATCAATTTATCAGTTACCTCATTCATTCATTCCTTTATTCGTTTATCAATTCATCAGTTGCCTCATTCATTCATTCCTTTATTCGTTTATCAATTTATCAGTTGCCTCATTCATTCATTCCTTTATTCGTTTATCAATTCATCAGTTGCCTCATTCATTCATTCCTTTGTTCGTTTATCAATTCATCAGTTGCCTCATTCATTCATTCCTTTGTTCGTTTATCAATTCATCAGTTGCCTCATTCATTCATTCCTTTATTCGTTTATCAATTCATCAGTTGCCTCATTCATTCATTCCTTTATTCGTTTATCAATTCATCAGTTGCCTCATTCATTCATTCCTTTATTCGTTTATCAATTCATCATTTGCTTCATTCATTCATTCCTTTATTCGTTTATCAATTTATCAATGTATTTATATTTGTTTTTCACTGTGGTCCAACGTCTTCAATCGTTTGTTATCTATCTATCTATCTACCTATCTATCTATCTATCTATCTATCTGTCTGTCTTTATATCTGTCTGTCTATCTATCTATCTATCTATCTGTCTGTCTATCTATATATCTACCTTTTTATCTATCGTTCCATCTATTCATTTATCTATGTATTTGTTTATGTGTATGTATGTATCTATTTATTCATATGTTTATCTATTTATTTACTTGTTTAATTTATGTATTTATTTATTTAATTTTTTTGTTGTTGTCCCGTTGGCCCAGGACCTACCCAGGCGCCGAAATGGCGAGGACAGCCTCCCAAAGACACATTGCTGATTCAGCGTGAAGGGTCAGAGGCCGTCTTCAAGTGCAAGGCCATCGGACGACCTCGACCCAAGGTCAAATGGGTCAAGGACGGAGCGCAGATAAAAATAAAGAAAAACAGAAAGGTAAGGCGAGATCCAAAACAAGTGCGACTGCCTGCGCCCGCGGTTTGGTCGCTTTTTATCCACTGGACGAGGCGGCAGGGAAGTTTTTAGTCCTCTTCTTATTATCCGTTGTTTGGTGTTGTTTGTGGTCTGTTTGTGACCGTGCATTCGCGCCTGACAAAGGCTGTTTGGCCGAAAATTTGCGCTTGTCTTGTCTTGTTGTGTTTAATACGCGTTCACTTTGGTTTACTTGTTCTTCTGGTTCCAGAAAGGTACAGTGGAGTCCATTAATAACGACAACTGTAATAACGAGAACACTGTAGTAACGAGACATTTTTCAATCCCCGTTTTTTATCCTTCTTAATCTTTAAGAATAAACCATTGGGTTTAACGAGAATTAGTGGATAATCATCTCGGTAATAACGAGAGATTTTCTATCCTTCCTGGTCACAAAAGTTCTCGCCACTCGCCCCACCCCCACCTCGTCGTCA
>JAPXFY010000032.1:6676571-6679071 GCA_030674185.1 Monoplex corrugatus | reverse complement strand
GTGTGTGTGTGTGTGTGTCTCTCTCTCTGTCTTCTCTCTCTCTCTTTCTGTTTCTATCTCTGTTCTCTCTCTCTCTCGCTTGCTCCATCTTTCTCTCTTTCTCTTTTTCTCTCTCTTTCCCTCCTTCTCTCTCTTTTTCCCTTTTTTCTCTCTCCTCTTTCTCTCTCTCTTTCTCTCTTTCACTTTCTCTCTGTCTGTCTCTCTCTCTCTCCTTCCTCTCTCTCTCTCTCTATCTGTCTATCTGTCTCTCTATCTCTTTTTCTCTCTCTCTCTCTCCGTCCCTCTCCCTGTCCCCCCTCCCCATTCTCTCTCTCTCTCTGTCTCTCTGTCTCTGTCTCTGTCTCTCTCTCTCTCTCTCTCTCTCTCTCTCTCTCTCTCACGTAAACAACTGTTGACATCTCATTTCTAGATCGACACACACTGTCCTGATGAGAGATTTCAGTCAGCCGCTTTACTACACAGGATTCGATTTTTTCCCAGTTCTAAAGCTAATTTGTTTTGCGTTAAGATATTGAATTTCTCCGTCTTCTTCTTTTTTATTTTTTTTATTTACTCCCTTTGTACTTAGTGTTTGTCCACTTTTGATTTACTTATTGACACATACTTGCTTTACATGTCATTGTCTGTCATGCTTTTGTAAAATCATCATCATCATCATCATCATCATCATCATCATCATCATCATCATCATCATCATCATCCTCGTGTGCCCTGCCGCATGGCGTTGTTGATCATGGCTCTCCATATGTATCTGTACCTTGTTGCCGCAAGCACATCTTCCACCCTCTCTGTCTTCAGCCACTCTGCAAGTCCGTCCAATATTTTCTCCCTGGGTCTACCTGGCGCTCTCCTTCCTTACAGCTTTCCTGTTGTGACCAGGTGCTCCAATTCCCCTTTCCTCATAAAATGTAAATGTTGCATGTCTTTTCTTAATCTTCCTTATGAATGATCTTGTGTTTGCCTTCACTAAGACTGTCTCGTTTGCTTTCTTTGCTGTCCATGGAACTCTCAACATTCTTCTTCGAAACCACATCTCAGCTGCCTCAATCTTGTTCTGGCTTTGCTTGTTGACTGTCCACGCCTCACCACCGTATAACATTAAGTCTGGCCTCACTAAATTCAAGAGCTAGGTCTCGATTTCAAATACCGGTTTTCCAGTCCTTAACATAAACAAAGAAACCACAAAAAAAAAAAGGACTGATCTTTGCCCATCTCATCAAGGTGCCAAGCATTTTGGTGTTTTCGTGCTTGATATAGGTACGTAAGTCCCTTGATGTCAGTTAAGTGCTGATCTAAATTACAGGTGCTGTCTCTGTCTGGATCAATAGCTTGTGCAGGTTTAGGTTTTGTGAAGCTCAATGGTCCTTTCTGATCTTTCTCTGCACATCTCGGCTGCCTCACTCAATCTTGTTTCTGGTTTTCCTTGTTGACTGTCTACGCCTCACAACCGTGTAACATTATCGGTTCTATATAATGTTATACGGTTGTTAACTGAAATTTGTGTTAGTTAACCTGTCTTTGTGTGTGTGGACAGAGAACAAGCCGATATCGGAGATCAACATCATCGAGAGGCCGAAGAACCAGACGGCCCATGTGGGGACACTGTGGTCTTCATGTGTCGTTCCGACACCTGGCCAGCCCCCAGTGTCCACTGGGCACGCAAACCTGCTAATAAACTGGTGGTGGAGATTGTACAGGTGGGTTTTTAATGCACAGAAATACAGACATTCAAACACACATCCAAACATATACATACACATGTACATGCACACACATACGCGCGCGCACAACACACACACACGCACGCACACACACACACACACACACACACACACACACACACACACACACACACACACACACACATAGATTCACACACTGGCATACACATACACACGCACACACATATACACACACTGAAACAGACAGACACACAGACATACCTACACGCACTCATACATACACACATACACAGACACACACATACACATACACACACAGACACACACACGCACACACAAAAAGACACTGGCACACACACACCACACACACACACACACACACACACACACACACACACACACACACACACAACACAACACACACACACACACACACGCACACACACACACACACACACCACAAACAACATAACACAACACACACACATACACACACAGACACACAACACACGCACACACAAAAAGACACTGGCACACACACACACACACACAACACAACACAACACAACACAACACAACACAACACAACACAACACAACACAACACCACACACAACACAACACAACACAAACACAAACAACATAACAAACAACAAAACGACAACAAACACAAACGAAACAACACAACACACAACACCACACACACACACACACACACACACACACACACACACACACAACACACACACACACACACACACACACACACCACCACACAACACCACACAACACACACAACACACAACAACACAACAACAC
>JAPXFY010000032.1:6646571-6659071 GCA_030674185.1 Monoplex corrugatus | reverse complement strand
GAACACCTGGTTAAACTTAGGACTCAGATCAAACAACAGTTTGCCCGCAGAAAAAGTGTTTTAGCTACTTTCTTTGATGTAAAAAAAGCTTACGATCAAGTTTGGCATAAACGTTTATTGTTCAAGCTAAAATCTGTTGGTTTATCGGGCAATGTGTTCAATTACATTAAATCTTTTTTAGCTAATAGAACAATACAGGCTAGAGTGGGAGCTAGTTATTCTACTTCACGACGCCTCGACATGGGGATTCCACAAGGTTCAGTGATAGCACCTATTTTATTTAATATCCTTATACAGGATCTTCCTAAAGCTCTTTCAAATCGTGTTGTTTTAGTACAGTATGCTGATGATATATGCATTTGGATGAATATCACTTTAAAAAAGACAACTCCACAGAGAACACGGAATTACATCAGGAAATTGTATCAAATTGATCTTGATAACCTTGGAAACTATATGTTAGAAAATGGTCTGTCGTTGTCGGCAGAAAAAACTAACATGATGCTGTTTGATCCTGGTGGTAACTCAAATAACTTGCCTACTTTCAAATTGCTTGGTGAAGTGTTAAATTACAAACAGGTCGTAAAATTTCTGGGAGTTTACATCACGTCGAAATTAAGCTGGAATGTCCATTTTGATTATATTTTAACAAAAGCGCGAAAAACCTTAAATTTTCTAAAGATAATAAGCAAATTACCCTGGGGAATGGATACAAATATACTGATTCATCTGTCAACAGCGCTGGTCAGGTCTAAATTATCCTACGCGCAAGAAGTTTTTTTCAATGCACCTAAATATTTACTAAAAAAAAGATTCAGAACTTGGACTGCAAAAGTCTTAAAATTGCACTAGGTGTACCAACTCATGCTTCTACTCTGGAAACGTACAAAGTTGCTGGAATTCTACCTCTAAACAACCATCGTGAGCTAGCTACAGCAAAGTTTGCAATTAGAGCTACTTCACAAGCGAATAATTTTGTGAGCAAAGAAATTAAAATCAGGTCTGATGTTGACTTTCCAAAACGAGCAAAAAACATTTCATCACAAACTACAATCGCAACTTACATATCTGACCTGATCAAACAGTCCAACATATCTATGGATGAAATAGCCGAGAAACCAACGTTAACGCCTATCCCTACATGGGAAATGCTAAAGGCCACGTTTGATCTCGATTATGCAGACGTTAAAAAAGATGATAATGTCAACATTACGCTATCCACAGCTTGTGAACACATCGATGAAAAGTACCGTACCCACCTCCACATTTTTACTGATGGGTCAGTCTTAGCAAATCAGAGCGCTGGAGCAGCGTTTTATGTTCCAAAATTTAACATTAAAAAGTTTTTTTTCATTGGGGCAAATCTATCTATATATACAGCAGAATTGGTCGCTGTTGTTCAAGCGTTGCATTATTTAATAAGCCTTCGGCCTGTGTCTTTCAAAGTAGTTCTCTTTGTTGATTCAAAATCTGTATTATATGCCTTACAGTCTTTTGATACAGACACAAGACCTGATTTAATAGTTGAGGCAAATCATCTAATACACTGTTTAAAGATAA
Source organism: Monoplex corrugatus (assembly GCA_030674185.1). Classification (NCBI taxonomy): domain Eukaryota; kingdom Metazoa; phylum Mollusca; class Gastropoda; order Littorinimorpha; family Ranellidae; genus Monoplex; species Monoplex corrugatus. The sequence goes on along the minus strand of JAPXFY010000032.1, from coordinate 6,657,511 downwards.
ATGGCTCGGAAATCAGTTTATGCTGGGTGCCTTCTCACGTTGGTCTTCACAGCAACAACGTAGTTGACAGAGCAGCTAAATCCGGTGCACTCCGTTCTGAAAATTCCATAGAATTACATGTTCACACCTCGGTAAAAGAAGCTTACAACTCGCTAGAAGTAGCATCATGGATTCGATTTCATGAACATTTAAATGAAAAAATTGTGTCTCAAAAAAGAATCAAACTTTCAGTTCAAAATATCTGTAAAAAAAAAATGCAGTATTCTTCGTTATATCATTTGAGATTAATTATTACCACATATTTTCGTATTCAACTGAACGCTTTGAAAATAAAATGTAAAAACGTTTTATGTATTTGCGGTGAACAATTCACATTGTATCACTGTTTGTTTTACTGCAGAAAGCTTCGTTATTTTTTACCAAAGATGTTTACACAAGGAAACTATCTTGAAAAACATTTTAAAGAAGTAATATCAGATCAAGTTCTGTTAGTTAAAATTTCAGAATCATTGGTTCACAGTCGTGTTAAATTAATGCGTTACTTTAAGGTTATTATTTTAATTATCATTATTTTATTTTGTTTTGTTTTGCTTTTTATGACGATTTTTCTTTTACATTTGATGTTAACATTGTTCTAGTTTCATTTCTCTGTTCATCCATATCCTTTTTCTAAAGACCTTGCCGATTCCTTTTAATTTTTTCCCGTCTCTTACTCTGTTCCCCTCTGTCCCCTTCTCTCCCCCCCCCCCCAAAAAAAAAAATCATCCTCCATGCCATTTTTACCCGTCTAATATCACTTATAGTGAAAAGACGTTAAATCAAGGAATGAACGAACACACACACACACACACACACACACACACACACACACACACACACACACACACACACACACACACACACACACACACACACACACACATATGCATGCACGAAAAAATGACCGCTCTGACACAAAGACTGTTTAATTATACTGCAGACCAAAATGTGTATTTGAAGACAACGGAAAAATATAAAGTATTGTAATTTATGTTTCGTTTTTGTGTCTGTGTTTATTTCTTGTTTTGTCACAATAAATATACGGCACTCGGACAATTCCATATGCGCTTCACCGTAATCTGTCAGCAACAGCAATCTGCAGTCTGGCAGGGTCCCTGAGCCAGCACAATACCCCGAGAGAGAACGAGGTGTTTTTTTTTTAAAGGCAATATTATGCTTTTGGTTGTTTGTTGTTGTTGGTGGTGGTGGTGGTGGTGGTGTCGTTGTCGTCGTCGTTGTTTGTTTGTTTGTTTGTGATTTTTTCATACCTTTTGCTCTTGCCCATAGACAGCCAAAAAGGTAAGAACGGTGGTTCCAAAACAAAAGAAGAAGGAAAAAAAAAAAAAAGAAAAAAAAAACGAAAAAAAAACCCGAAGAAGTAAAAATAAAACAATTTGATTTCAACGGTATAAAGGTTGTCCTATAACCCTTGGATTGTATGGGAGTGCTATTGTAAAGACCTCAAAGATATCTCAGGGCCAGCACTACGCAGGGCTTAAAACGTTCCGCGTCTGGGCGGAATTCCGCCATTTCGGTTTGTCAAAAAAAAAAAAAAAAAAAAAAAAAAAAATTAATTAAAGGAGCAAGGCATCCGTGGTCGGCTTGCAAGCGTTCATAGCAACGGCGCGCAAGTTATTGCCCCTGAACACCTGTAAAACACTCAAGTTAAAGGGTGAGTGTTCATTTTATTATTATGTTTTTAACCCCTTCTCCCCTTTTCCCAAATATATCTTCCTGCAATAATTATGTGTTTACAGCAATTTTTATGCACTAAAATATCTCTTGAAATTATGTCCAGAAAGCGCGAAATGGCATAGATTTACACTTGGTTTTTAAAAAATTTTCCCGGGGAGCATGCCCCTGGACCCCCAAGTTTCAGTGGTTTTTCCTCCTGTTTTAAGCCCTGTCTTGTGATGAAGGTGGTGTCCATCTCTTTCCCCTCGCTGTTTCACCTTCCCCTAACTGGAGACATTCATATTCATATTCTCATTTATATTCATATCATATTCATTTATATTCATATTCATATTCTCATTTATATTCATATTCACATTCATTCACTTCATATTTCATTTATATTCATATTCTCATTTATATTCATTCATTCACATTCATATCATATTCATATTCTCATTTATATTACTATATTCTCATTTATATTCATATTCACATTTATATTCATATTCACATTCATATTCTATTTATATTCATATTCACATTCATATTCTCATTTATATTCATATTCACATATATCATATTCATATTCACATTCATATTCATATTCATATTTCATTTATATTCATATTCACATTCATATTCACATTCATATTCTCATTTATATTCATATTCACATTTATATTCATATTCACATTCATATTCTCATTTATATTCATATTCACATTCATATTCTCATTCATATTCATATTCTCATTTATATTCACATTCATATTCATATTCTCATTCATATTCATATTCTCATTTATATTCATATTCTCATTTATATTCATATTCACATTCATATTCACATTCATATTCTCATTTATATTCATATTCTCATTTATATTCATATTCACATTCTATTCTCATTTATATTCATATTCACATTCATATTCTCATTATATTCATATTCCATTTATATTCACATTCATATTCATATTCTCATTATTTCATATTATATTCTCATTTATATTCATATTCTCATTTATATTCATATTCTCATTTATATTCATATTCACATTCATATTTATAATCTCATTTATATTCACATTCATATTCATATTCTCATTTATATTCATATTCACATTCACATTCATATTCATATTCATTATTTTGTCACAGTGGATTTACCATTTGAAACTCGGGCTGCTCTCCGTTTTGAGAGCGTGTCGCCACAGTGAAGCGCTACCCATTTTTTTATTTTGACCAAGACTTTTGAAAGGTGAGAAAGTTAACAACCTTCAAGGTGAGGGACCTGGGAAATCAAACTATTTCTCCAATGTTTTATACCAAGGCAGCCAGGTGAAAGCCCTGCTCTTCACGATTTTCAACTGCCGTGGAATCTTAAGTGTACGCAAGTCAAAATATTTCTCCAATGTTTTATTCAAGGGCAGCCGAGTGAAAGCCCTGCTCTTCACATTTTCAACTGCCGTGGAATCTTAAGTGTACGCAAATCAAACTATTTCTCCAATGTTTTTTACAAGGGCAGCTGGGTGAAATCCTAGCTCTTCACTATATTCAACTGCTGTGGGATCTTTAGCGATCGCAGGCCAGAAGACACACGAGGTCCGACTCGTTTTTCGTCCTCTTCCTAAGGACTAGACGTTCAGTTCGATTTTCTCTGTCGAACTGAAGAGAGAAAAGTCGAGACCTCAAAAGGAAACGAACTCTGGAACCTCGAGTTTAGTTACTGGCAGGCGAATATCTTCACCACTGTGCCATTCTTCTCCCTGAACCGTTCTGCCATTCTTCTTCCTGAACCGTTCTGCCATTCTTCTTCCTGAACCATTCTGCCATTCTTCTCTCTGAACATTCTGCCATTCTTCTCCCTGAACCATTCTGCCATTTTCTCCCTGAACCATTCTGCCATTCTTCTCCCTGAACCATTCTGCCATTCTTCTTCCTGAACCATTCTGCCATTCTTCTTCCTGAACCATTCTGCATCTTTCCTAAACCATTTTCTGCACTGCCATTCTTCTCCCTGAACCATTCTGCCATTCTTCTCCCTGAACCATTCTGCCATTCTTCTCCTGAACCATTCTGCATTCTTCTCCCTGAACCATTCTGCCATTGTTCTCCTGAACCATTCTGCCATTCTTCTTCCTGAACCATTTGCCATTCTTCTCCTGAACCATTCTGCCATTCTTCTCCTGAACCATTTCATTTTCTTTTTCTCTTCTTCTTGAACCATTCTGCCATTCTTCTCCTGAACCGTTCTGCCATTCTTCTTCCTGAACCATTCTAGCCATTCTTCTCCCTGAACCATTCTGCCATTCTTCTCCCTGAACCATTCTGATATTCTTCTCCTGAACCATTTTGCCATTCTTCTCACAGCTGAGTGTGAGCATCACGTCTGGGAAGCTCCATATGCGTTCCTCCAGTCTGCCCGGCTTTGAATTGGTCATCATCATCATGTGCCCTGCCGCATGGCACTGGCGATCATGGCCCTCCCTATGAATCTATCCCTTGTCGCTGCAAGTACATTTTCCATCTTCTCTGTCCTCAGCCACCCGTCCAATATTTTCTCCCTGGGTCTGCCTGGTGTTCTCTTTCCCTCCAGCTTTCCTGTTGTGACCAGGTGGTCTAATTTCCCTTTCCCTCATAAAGTGTCCTATAAACGTTGCCTGTCTTCTCCTAATCTTCTTTATCAATGATATTCTTGTGTCGGGCCTCCATCAAGACTGTCTCGTTTGTTTTCTTTGTGTGAATTGGTACCCGACTTGTTTCAAAGTTTGGGACAGGTAAAGCAACCCAGGGGAAGAAGATGAGTAAATCCCTCATGATGCTGGCCCTGAGAAAAGTTGAGGTCTCTTCCACCTCACTCCCCTTACGACCTTAGACCTATTGGAAAACATTCGACTCTTTTTATAAGTTTTCCTGTCTATTTTAGATTTCTTTTTTCTGTGTTTTTTCCCCTATTTTTCTTTTTGTTTCTCTATTTTTTTTCATTTTCTCGTGTATAGTGCACAAGTGTACATGTATTAGATTCCTTGAAGCTTTAGGCATAGTTTGTATTTTGTGATGTAGATATGTTTGTGGGTTTGTGGCTTGTGCTTTGTGAAGCTAAGTATTATTTTATTCTCTAAATGTGTGCTGTACTAGTCATTCAATTGAATTGGATTTCATTGTATATGTATACATACATATACATATGCATATACATATACAATATACACACACATATATGTATCTGTGTATGTATGTGAATATGCATAGGCATATGTATATGTATGTATATGTTTCTGCATATGTATAGGTATATGTATGTATATGTATATGTGCATGTATTTGTCTATGTATACGTGTAGTATATACGCATATGTATAGGTATATGTGTATGTATATGTACATGTGTACGTATAAGCAGATGCGTATGTATATGTATGTGTGCATGTATATGTATACGCATATGTGTATGTACCTGTATATGTATAGGTATATGTATATGCGTGTATAAACGTACATGTGTATGTATGTGTATATGTATATGCATATTTTTAAGTATGTTATGTATATGGATATGTATATGTGTATGTATATGCATATGTACATGTGTATGCACATGTATAGGTATATGTATACGTATATGTATTTGTAAATGTATATGTATATAAATCATACTCCTGTGTGCAGAATTCACGGCTTTGTGTTCATCAAGAATGTTCATTTGATTTTTCAAGAAAAAAAAAATCATTTTTCATTTAATGTTAGGTCATTGTTAATATATGTTGATGCTATATATATCACCAAGTCTGTCAATTCAATGTTGCTAAGTCATAAATTATATGGAAAAAAAAAACTTACAATGTTTTTGTGTGGCTTTGTGGTGCGTGTGTATATGTTAGTGCTGGGATTCAGTTTGTGTGTTTTCTTGCGGGTGGGTTTTTTTTTTTTTTTTTGAATGTTTTTGTTATACATGTAAAGTAGCAAGGACGAACAGTAAGACAGATCCAGCGGGATCTAACGCTACTATCCTTGAGAGCAATAACATGTTTGGAAGTTTCAGGGAGAAGAGTGACAGACAAACAAACAGAACAAGAACAAACGAATGGTTTAACTAACGAAGAAGCACAACCGAAATCTTCACCATTTCACATATACCAAGTGAGACAGAGCCATACAGACAGAGATAGAAAGACAGACAGACAGGACACAAACAAACCAATGAAGGAACAGATGAACAGACACAAAGGAAGTCACAGATAACCAATTTTAATAGATCATAAAGGCACATGTTGAGGGAATAACTGCATAACAATGGAACTTAACGCCAGAAATATCAACCAGTCACAGTAATTCTGAGCGTATGATGACCACGTATTGTATACATATTGTATTCAATACACATGCAACATGCTATCGATAAACACAGCCTATGGGCAGTGAGTTATTGTGCTCATCTTACTCATCACAAACAAATACTCCAGACAGTGGAAGAGTAAATTATATAATCAGGAAAAAAATCAGACCAAAAAAAAAAAAAAGAAATGAACGTAATATCCACTTGCCAATAATTTAAAGAATACACAATCAGCCGGAATAACATATGAAAATTCCGTAAAATTATGATAGAAAAATATACATTTCATACAGCATTTGATATTTCTTTAGAAAACTATACATTTCATACAGCATTTGATATTTCTTTAGAATATTGAGCGTCTCAGGATACTGTCCACTTTTCACCGGTTTAAAACAAAACTATCACCATTTCCATCTGGCTTCCAGCACCTCAAGTCCGTCCCTGCCTATCTAGTCACATATTTTTATGTTCTGCTTGGTATTTTTGCACATGTGTTATGCAGAGCCTACAGTTTCAGTTCCACTTTTCAGTTATTTCATGATGAAGTTCCATACGCGCAAAAGCCACAGATGCCAGGTGATGGTGAAGATCCAAAACGGCCATGGCATAAGCTTCTGCATAAGCCCTAAGCACTGGCCAGGTCATGAGGTGTATGTGTTCTAATACTTCTATACATCAATTCTAATTCTTTTAAACAAAACAAACAAAACAAAACCAAAACAAGACAAAACACATCTACCATTTTCTCCAGCTGAACACCACGTTAAAGAAATTGTCTGCTAGTTTTCTTCTGCCAAGTTTATCATCATCATCATCATCATCATCATGTGCCCTGCTGCATGGCGTTGGCGATCATGGCCCTCCATATGAATCTATCCTTTGTCGCTGTAAGTACTTCCACTCAAAATCCGACCCATTTTAAGGAACCATGTCTTAAAGGTATGTCAGAATTGTAATTTGTATTTAAAATCAAGCATCGACTATTGTACGTAACACTTTGAAAAGGACACAATTTTTACAGGCAAAAAAGAAATAGAAAAAATCGTCAAAATGTTACACAATTTGGTTACAATCACAGATGGTTAAAATGTAACAGTGTTACTTATATTTCCTTTTTTTTTATGTAACAACAATTGTTTATATTCCTATATTTCATGTAACTATTTCGTACATTTCTCTTATTTCGTATAACGACATTTCTTCGTATTTCACAATTAACAATAATTCTTTATGGTTATTTTCTTTATATCATGCAGGTCTTTCATTACTGATATCATTATTGTTCCTTCTTCAATATGTACTTTTTAATGCTGGTCACGTGGTTTTTGTAATTGTTTATGTGTGTACACGTTTATGATAGGTATATATGTGTGTGTGTATGGTTACATTTCGTTAGTATGCGTACATCGTGTGTGTGGTGTGTGTGTGTGAGTATGTGTGTGTATTTGTGTTTGTGTGTGTGAGTGTTTGTGTGTGAGTGGTGTGTATGTGTGTGTATTTATGTGTGTTTGTCTATGTGTGTTTGTCTGTGTGTTTGTGTGTGTATTTGTGTATGTGAGTGTGTGTGTGTGTGTGTGTGTGTGTATGTATATATATATATACATATATATATATATGTGTGTGTGTGTGTGTGTGTGTGTGTGTGTGTTTGTCTGTGTGTGTTTGTCTGTGTGTTTGTGTGTGTATTTGTGTATGTGAGTGTTTGTGTGTGTGTTTGTGTATTTGTGTGTGTGTGTGTGTGTGTGTGTGTGTGTGTCTGTGTGAGTATGTGTGTGTATTTGTGTTTGTGTTTGTATTTGTGTATGTGAGTGTATGTGTGTGTGTGTGAGTGTTTGTGTGTGTGTGTGTGTGTGTATGTGTGTGTGATGTGTGTGTGTGTGTGTGTGTGTGTGTATGTGTGTGTGTGTGTGTTTGTCTGTGTGAGTATGTGTGTGTATTTGTGTGTGTGTGTGTGTTTGTGTGTGTATTTGTGTATGTGAGTGTTTGTGTGTGTGTGTGTGAGAGTGTGTCTGTGTGTGTGTGTGTGTGTCTGTGTGTGTGTGTGTGTGTTGTGTGTGTGTGTGTGTGTGTGTGTGTGTGTGTGTGTGTGTGTGTGTGTGTGTGTGTGGTGTAAACGTGCAATTCACTGCGCCCATATGACTTTTGAGAATGCTACTTCACAAGAATGATACAATTTGTAATTTTATTGATGTCATTATTATTTTATGCAACGTCAATTCTTTATAGTTTCCCTTTTTCCATACAACAATATTTTGAATTATTTCGTTTTTACAATAGTTTATGTTTCCCCATATTTCACATAACAACAGTGGCTTCACCCTTCAATTCCCCTTCATTTCAAACAACAAGAAATGTTTGCCCTTGACATGGAGTGTTGTAGGGGGGGGGAGGGAAGGGGGAGGGGTGCTGTCCTTTATATTCCCCCTGCTCCAGCTCTCTCCATCTTCCGTTCCATCTTGACGATGTTCTGGAACATATCCACGCTGCGTTCCATGGCGTTGTTGTAGCCATTCCAGTCTGAAAGACACACACACACAGTGGTTTGAATTCACGGTTATTGTTGGTCAGACAAATAACATACCCACCCACACAGACGTTTGAAATCATGGTTATTTTTGTTGGTCAGATAAATAACATACCCACCCACACAGACGTTTGAAATCATGGTTATTTTTGTTGGTCAGATAAATAACATACCCACCCACACAGACGTTTGAATTCATGGTTATTTTTGTTGGTCAGACAAATAACATACCCACCCACACAGACGTTTGAAATCATGGTTATTGTTGTTGGTCAGATAAATAACATACCCACCCACACAGACGTTTGAAATCATGGTTATTGTTGTTGGTCAGACAAATAACATACCCACCCACACAGACGTTTGAAATCATGGTTATTTTTGTTGGTCAGACAAATAACATACCCACCCACACAGACGTTTGAATTCAAGGTTATTTTTGTTGGTCAGATAAATAACATACCCACCCACACAGACGTTTGAATTCACGGTTATTGTTGGTCAGATAAATAACATACCCACCCACACAGACGTTTGAATTCAAGGTTATTTTTGTTGGTCAGATAAATAACATACATACCCACACAGACGTTTGAATTCATGGTTATTGTTGGTCAGACAAATAACATACCCACCCACACAGACGTTTGAATTCACGGTTATTGTTGGTCAGACAAATAACATACCCACCCACACAGACGTTTGAATTCACGGTTATTGTTGGTCAGATAAATAACATACCCACCCACACAGACGTTTGAATTCATGGTTATTGTTGGCCAGACAAATAACATACCCACCCACACAGACGTTTGAATTCATGGTTATTGTTGGCCAGACAAATAACATACCCACCCACACAGACGTTTGAATTCATGGTTATTGTTGGCCAGACAAATAACATACCCACCCACACAGACGTTTGAATTCATGGTTATTGTTGGTCAGATAAATAACATACCCACCCACACAGACGTTTGAATTCAAGGTTATTTTTGTTGGTCAGACAAATAACATACCCACCCACACAGACGTTTGAATTCAAGGTTATTATTGTTGGTCAGACAAATAACATACCCACCCACACAGACGTTTGAATTCAAGGTTATTATTGTTGGTCAGACAAATAACATACCCACCCACACAGACGTTTGAATTCACGGTTATTTTTGTTGGTCAGACAAATAACACACCCACCCATACAGACGTTTGAATTCAAGGTTATTTTTGTTGGTCAGACAAATAACATACCCACCCACACAGACGTTTGAATTCATGGTTATTTTTGTTGATTAGACAAATAACATACCCACCCACACAGACGTTTGAATTCATGGTTATTTTTGTTGATTAGACAAATAACATACCCACCCACACAGACATTTGAATTCAAGGTTATTTTTGTTGGTCAGACAAATAACATACCCACCCACACAGACGTTTGAATTCAAGGTTATTTTTGTTGGTCAGACAAATAACACACCCACCCACACAGACGTTTGAATTCAAGGTTATTTTTGTTGGTCAGACAAATAACATACCCACCCACACAGACATTTGAATTCACGGTTATTGTTGGTCAGACAAATAACATACCCACCCACACAGACGTTTGAATTCACGGTTATTGTTGGTCAGACAAATAACATACCCACCCACACAGACATTTGAATTCACGGTTATTGTTGGTCAGACAAATAACATACCCACCCACACAGACGTTTGAATTCACGGTTATTTTTGTTGGTCAGACAAATAACATACCCACCCACACAGACGTTTGAATTCATGGTTATTTTTGTTGATCAGACAAATAACATACCCACCCACACAGACGTTTGAATTCATGGTTATTTTTGTTGGTCAGACAAATAACTTACTCGCCCACACATAAGTTTAAATTCATTGTCATTTCTTGTTGATTAGAAAAATAACATACACACCCACACAGACGTTTGGATTTGTGGCCATTTTGTAGTTTAGACAAACAACACATAAACAGTGGTTTCAAAACATGGCCATTTTTGTTGTTGACCAGAAAAATAATAGATGTACCCACAAAGACATTTCAATTTATGGTCTTTTTTATTGATTAAACAAGCAGCGCACACACACACACACACACACACACACAGAGAGAGAGAGAGAGAGAGAGAGAGAGAGAGAGAGAGAGAGAGAGAGAGAGAGAGAGAGAAGATTTGAATTCGTGATCATTTTTGTTGATCAGACAAAAACAAAAACAAAAAGAAAAAAAGACACACTCACGCACAGGTTTAAATTCAGGATTATTTTTTGTTGATCACAAAACATTAGACGCACATACACAGAGGTTTAAACTGTCGTCATTTTTGTTAAAAG
>JAPXFY010000032.1:6634071-6641571 GCA_030674185.1 Monoplex corrugatus | reverse complement strand
TTCCAATTCCCCCTCCCCATTTCAAGACTTTGTCAGTACTACAGAGTCTTGCACAAGCTCAGGATGTCTGTCAGATCATTGCTGGCAGATGTGGGTGGGAGCGCATATGGAATTGTCTGAGTGCAGGTGTGAATTCTTTTTGAAGAAACACCAAACTGCGAACTACTCTACAAAGCAAAAACGTAATCCTCGGAATTTATCCTTTCTTCAAGAGGAATTCGTCGAACTCGGACGATTCCATATGCGCTCCACGCTAGTCTGCCAGCAATTATCTGGCAGAATCCCCGAGCCTGCGCAAACCCCTATGCGCTGGGGAGGTGTTGGCGTGGTGAGGGGGAGAGAGAGGGGAGAGGGGAGATAGAGGACTCTATGAAACAACAAGCTGACACCACCAGAATGAGGGAAACATTAAACCCTCGACTCCCGCACCCTGTCCACCAGCATCTTTCATCGTCAACAACCATGCTAGCAAGCTAGGAAGCTGGTGGATAGGGTGAGGGAATCAAAGGGTTAAGTTTTTCCTGTTGGTGGATAAGGTGCGGGAGTTAAAGGGTTAGGATGGGCAGCCAACAGACCAGTTTTGTTATAATGTGACGGGCTGGGATTGAACTCGAGATACCAGATCTTGAACCCACGGCTCTCATCATCATCATCATCATCATCATCATCATCATCATCATCATCATCATCATCATCATCATCAAGTGCCCTGAGGCTAGCGTTGGCGATCATGGCCCTCCGTATGCATCTATCCCTTGTTGCCGCAAGCACATCTTCCACCCTCTCTGTCCTCAACCACTCTACAAGTCCGTCCAATATTTTCTCCCTGGGTCTACCTGGTGCTCTCTTTCCCTCCAACTTTCCTGTTTCGGCCAGGTGCTCTAATTCCACTTTCCTCATAAAATGGCCTATACATGTTTCCTGTCTTTTCCTAATCTTCCTTATCAATGAACTTTCTTGTGTCTGCCTCTATGAAGACTGTCTCGTTTGTTTTCTTTGCTGTCCATGGAACTCTCAACATTCTTCTAACAAACCACATCTCGGCTGCCTCAATCTTGTTTTGGCTTTGCGTGTTGACTGTCCACACCTCACAACCGTATAACATTATCGGTTCTACACAACATTCAAGAACTCTCTTCCTGATGTTAATTGATAGGCATTTGTTGGTAAGAATGCTTGTCATCTTCTTGAATGCTGTTTTGACTTCGCCAATTCTGTTGGCTATTTCTAATGTGCATCTGCCGGCTGGTGAGATGATCTTTCCTAGATATTTAAACTTATCAACCTGTCTCAAAGTTGTGCCGTTTGCTGTTATTTTGCATGAGGGGATTTCATGTTTTTTACTGATTACCATGACTTCAGTCTTCTTGCTATGTAGCTCCGACCTTTTTTTCTTTCTATTTCTATCACATTCACAAGGTTTTGTAGGTCCCTTTCATTATTCACGGCTCTATCGAAGTAAAAAATAAAGAGGAAAACTCACGGCTCCATCCCAAGATCAAAAAAAAAAAAAAAAAGAAAAGAAAGAAAGAAAAGAAAAGAAAAGAAAAAAGAAAGAAAGAAACCCAACTTTCAATCACTTACCTTATCCACCGATTTCCTCATCTGTTACATAGGATGAGGGAGGTGTCAAAATGATGAAAAACATAACACGATGCGACACACAGGGCAGACATGCACACGGTTTAACCCTTTAACTCCCGCACCCTTTCCATCAGCATCCTGCATCGTTAACCATGCAAGCAAAACAGAAACTTAATTCTTTGACTCCCTCACCCTATGCACCAGCTTCCTCAGGAGTCAAAGGGTTAAGATTTTTTTGCAGATGGTGGATAGGGTGCGGGAGTCAAGGGGTTAACATCAAGAGTCATACTCATGGAAAGAAAACAAGACTCAACTCCTGAACACACACATAACGATTATTTATTTTGGTACTTTTACTTTTTCCTGAGCACCAGAACAACCAACACCACAGCAACATTTTTTATGACTAAATATTACGTTTGTTTATTGTGATTTAATATTGAACACCGTATGAATCTTGAACGAACAGTTTTCTCTACACTGTCGTAAGAAAGTTGTAAACTTGTTTGTCCAAAACTGATTATGTGAAGCGAAAAATCTCACCACCCATCTCCTTGAGAGATGAATTTTTTTTTTTTTCAGTATTTCCACTGTTCGTATCCTCATAACATGAAAAGAAATGGATCCAAAGGAAGGGGACGTCTTAGGAAAAGATGGACACAAGGTGTGAAAGACACAACACAAAGAATCAACCTGACTATGACAGATGTTAGACTATAGGACACAAGGTGTGAAAGACACAACACAAAGAATCAACCTGACTATGACAGATGTTAGACTATAGGACACAAGGTGTGAAAGACACAACACAAAGAATCAACCTGACTCTGACAGGTGTTAGACTATAGGACACAAGGTGTGAAAGACACAACACAAAGAATCAACCTGACTCTGACAGGTGTTAGACTATAGGACACAAGGTGTGAAAGACACAACACAAAGAATCAACCTGACTCTGACAGGTGTTAGACTATAGGACACAAGGTGTGAAAGACACAACACAAAGAATCAACCTGACTATGACAGATGTTAGACTATAGGACACAAGGTGTGAAAGACACAACACAAAGAATCAACCTGACTATGACAGATGTTGGACTATAGGACACAAGGTGTGAAAGAAACAACTGAAAGAATCAACCTGACTATGGCAAACGTTACCCATATGGCCCACGTCCGACAGCTGTATCTCCCCTCCACACTTAACTCTTTGACGACGGGCTACTGCGATCGAAGTAACAGCTGAGCTCTGAATGAGGATGGGCTACTTCGATCATAGTAACAGACGGTCTAGGGTATATAACTCCCTCTACTTTTGTTATGCTAGTGATTTAGTAGTTGGCAGTTGCTTTCCTTGTAGAGGGAACTTCCGTTAAACACTTCAGCTACGTTTTGCCTGTTTCTTTCTCTAAAATCGATGGATAAGTTCACTTGCACCCAGTTCTCAGTGGTTTCACTGCGGCAGCCTTAGGCCAGTGGGAGAGCTCAGCTGTGACAAGTGCAGTCACAATAGACTTAACGTCACAAAAGGACAGAAAAAGTTTGTAAAATAAGTGTCCTGGTCATGACTCCTGAATGCCCCTCCATGTTTCAATTTTACTTTCAGTTTCTCAAAATGACGTCTCCATGCTCGGAATGAATTCCATATGCACTAACGTCACAGGTGCCATGTGATAGAGAACATCCAGAATGATCACGACACAAACCTTAAGCCTGCAAATAAACTCAAGAGCTGGCCAGGTCCTGAGGTCTTACCTAGATAGTTCCGTAATCTTGAGGTCGTAGGGGAGCGAAGTGACAGAGACCTCAACTTTTCCCGGGGCCAGCATCACGAGAGCGGCGCCCATCCCCTCTCCTTCACTTCAAATTCATATTCATATTCACTTTTCTTTACCAAGACTTCAGAAAGGCAAGAAGGCCAATTGGTCCTTAAGGGGTGGGACCTGGGAAATCAAGCTATATCTCCAATGTTTTATACCAAGGCAGTCGGGCAGTGCCCCGCTCTTCACAATTCTGAACTGCCGGGGGACCTGCCGGGGGACCACAGCCAGAAGGCACACGGGCCGACTCGTTTTTCGTCCCCTTCCAAATGACTAGGCGTTCAGTTCGATTTTGCGGTCAAACTGAGGAGAAAAGTCAAGGCCTCTACGGGGAGCGAACCCCAAGAACCTCGAGCTTAGTTATTGGCAGGTGAACGTCTGAACCATTCTGCCACTCTTCTCCTCCCATGATACAGCAGAAGGGCATCCAGGAGTCATGACCCGGAGGCGGCCTGGCCCATTTAGACAGTTAGGAGTTTAGGGCCGAAACATTTGCTTGAAGGCAAGGGTTCTCCTCTCCGCTGTCCAGCTCTCCCCAGTGTTTTTTACGACAACACTGGCCAACAAAAATATTATAAACAAACATTTGTTTGAAGGAAAAGTTTTTCCTCTGAGGACCCTCCGCTGTCCAGTTCTCCCCAGAGTTTGTTTTTTTTCTACTGCACTGGCCACCAAACATATTATAAACAGGTTGTCTTTTTACACAGACGTGATAAAAATGTAAACTCTTTTTATAAAAACGTAATGAAAATGTAAACGATTTCGAAGAGTTGATTACCCAAAACTGATAAAAAGAATTAAGCCAAAACTCTCACCGAACTTAACATGGGGTATTGATTTATTCTTGTTTGTTTCTTTACGAATAAATATATGGGGTAATGAGTAATTGTTCTCGTTCTTTTTTTCAGAGTAAATACCATATCTTTGGCCTTGTATTCTAATCAGTGTCTGTCTGCAAAAGCAGAAAACTGGAGAGTTGAGCGAAGTATTTCGTCATTTCTTCTTCTTCCTCCTCTTCTTCTTCTTCTTCTTCTTCTTCTCCTTCTTTTGATTACCTTTCTTTACTCCATGAAGAAATATTGGGGCACTGTATTAAAGAACTATTCACCAGATTCTTTGGTTGTGTGCAAAAGCCTGAGTCTCAGCAAATGGTTTTTCTGTCCATTTCGCAAAGTTGTCAGTTCATCATTTTCTGTCTTTTTCTCCGTCTCCCTGTGCCAAAAAATTCCCTTCCCGGCAGGGTTGATTTATCAAGGCCATGGGAAAGTGCTGTGCATTGCCATACCGACAAAGTTTTCTTTTCTTGACTGAAGTTAGCAGATCTCCATATGGTCCGATGTACTGCGTGATGCTACAATAATTGACAGTATAATAAGTAGAAGGAAGACCTTCAGTCATATTAAACGTCATATGAAACACAAGATCTGGCTCTAACGTGCATTGGTATCATCCATCTTCTTGCATACATGCGAGACATGGACCCTCACAGCGGATTTGGAAAGGCGAATCCAAGCTCAAGTTCGTATTGCTAATAGCCCAGCCGACTGCTAGAGCCATATCAGGGCTATCACCACGTCAAAAACGACAAGCTGTTTAAGATAAAAGACAAGACTTAAAAAACATGCTGACCGTTAGACGACTCCAAGCCATTGTAATCACGAGACACTAAACATCAAACACACTGACCATCATCATCATCATATCATCATCATCATCATCATCATCATCATCATCATCATCATCAGGTGCCTTGCCGCATGGCGTTGGCGATTATGGACTTCCATTTGTCTCTATCTCTTGTTGCCTCAAGCATCTCTTCCACCCTCCTTGTCTTCAGCCACTCTGCAAGTCCGTCTAGCATCTTCTCTCTGGGTCTACCCGGTGCTCTCCTTCCCTCCAGATTTCCCGTTGTGACCAGTTGCTCCAATTCCCCTTTCCTCATAAAATGGCTTATGAATGTTGCCTGCCTTTTCCTAATCTTCCTTATGAATGATCTACTTGTGTCTGCCTCTATCAAGACTGTCTCGTTTGTTTTCTTTGCTGTCTATGGAACTCTCAACATCCTTCTTAGAAACCACATCTCGGCTGCCTCAATCTTGTTCTGGCTTTGCTTGTTGACTGTCCATGCCTCGCAACCGTACAACAGTATTGGTTCTATATAACATTCAAGAACTCTCTTCCTGATGTTAATTGATAGGCTTTTGTTGGTAAGAATGCTTTACATCTTTTTGAATGTTGTTTTGGCTTGGCCGATTCTGCTGGCTATTTCTAATGTGCAGATCAAGAACTCTCTTCCTGATGTTAATTGATAGGCTTTTGTTGGTTGGTGTTAATTGATAGGCTTTTGTTGGTAAGAATGCTTTACATCTTTTTGAATGTTGTTTTGGCTCGGCCGATTCTGCTGGTTATTTCTGATGTGCAGATCAAGAACTCTCTTCCTGATGTTAATTGATAGGCTTTTGTTGGTAAGAATGCTTTCCATCTTTTTGAATGTTATTATTTTGGCTTGGCCGATTTTGCTGGTTATTTCTGATGTGCAGATCAAGAACTCTCTTCCTGATGTTAATTGACAGGCTTTTGTTGGTAAGAATGCTTTACATCTTTTTGAATGTTGTTTTGGCTCGGCCGATTCTGCTGGTTATTTCTGATGTGCAGATCAAGAACTCTCTTCCTGATGTTAATTGATAGGCTTTTGTTGGTAAGAATGCTTTCCATCTTTTTGAATGTTATTATTTTGGCTTGGCCGATTTTGCTGGTTATTTCTGATGTGCAGATCAAGAACTCTCTTCCTGATGTTAATTGACAGGCTTTTGTTGGTAAGAATGCTTTCCATCTTTTTGAATGTTATTATTTTGGCTCGGCCGATTCTGCTGGTTATTTCTGATGTGCAGATCAAGAACTCTCTTCCTGGTGTTAATTGATAGGCTTTTGTTGGTAAGAATGCTTTACATCTTTTTGAATGTGTTTTGGCTTGGCCGATTCTGCTGGTTATTTCTGATGTGCAGATCAAGAACTCTCTTCCTGGTGTTAATTGATAGGCTTTTGTTGGTAAGAATGCTTTACATCTTTTTGAATGTTGTTTTGGCTTTGTCGAATCTGCTGGTTATTTCTGGTGTGCATCTGCCGTCTGGTGAAATGATCGTTCCCGGGTATTTGAACTCATCAAGCTGTCACTGACCATATCACCAATGAACAAGTGCAACAAACCATCAAGCAGCACGATGGACCATAACAAAATCTGCTGACTTCAGTTAAGGAAAACCGCGAGCCCCAGTAGCTCAGTTGGTTTGAGCGTCGGATTCACATGCTAATGGTTGTGGGTTCGAATCCCGGGTGCGCTATATTAAAACTGGCCATCTCACTGTCCCATCTTAACATCATTGTTGTTCTGGTGGTGTCACTATAGGATTAGATAAGTCCTCATTCCCCCACTTCCCTGGGATGGTTATCCCCATCGGCCATATCACCTGAGGTGGGTGTCGACGTAAAAACTGAACCAAATCAATCAATCAATAAGGAAAACAACTACGTTGCCATGGCCACTTAACAAGATCCAGGAATCGGTCGTCTACGGAACTGCTGAGGGGAAGGAGACGCAGGTGAAGAGAAAAAAAGAAAGACAAAGATAAATTAACAACACTGGAATGGACAGAAAAAGAAAAAACAATTTACAGAAACCCAGGCTCTGACACACAGCCGACAAAACTGGAGGAGTTAGATGACGTGTTCTTTAGTGCGGTCCCACAAAGACTCTCCATGGGAGGTAAGAAAGAAAAAAGAAAAAGAAGAAAGAGGAGAAGAAGAAGAACAACAAGAACAAGAAGAAGAAGAAGAACAACAACAACAAGAAGAAGAAGAAGAAGAAGAAGAAGAACAACAAACAACAACAACAACAAAGAACAAGAATAATAAGAAGAGGAAGAACAAGAACAAGAAGAAGAAGAACAAGAACAAGAATAAGAACAAGAATAAGAAGAAAAAAAGAACAAGAACAAGAAGAACAAGAACGAGAAGAACACAAGAAGAAGAAGAACAAGAACAAGAAGAAGAAGAAGAACAAGAAGAAGAACAAGAAGAATAAGAAGAAAAAAGAAGA
>JAPXFY010000032.1:6621571-6629071 GCA_030674185.1 Monoplex corrugatus | reverse complement strand
GGCAGACTATGTGGTCCCTCATAGCCTCCTCATATGGTCATCTCAGTATCAGTAAGCTGAGAGACGTATTGGAGAGCTGACATGGGCAACTTGGGGGTAGTGACACAGAAGTGGTTCAGAAAATGGGTCGCAAAAAGTAAGTAAATGAATAAATAAATACATAAATAAATAAATAAATAAGAAAGAAAAGAAAGAAAGAAAAAGAAAGAAAGTAAGAAAGAAAGAATGAATGAAAGAAAGAAAGAAAGATGGAAAGAAAGAAAGAAGGAAGGAAAGAAAGAAAGAAGGAAAGAAAGAAAGAAAGAAACAAACAAACAAATAAAAGAAAGAAAGAAAGAAGGAAGGAAAGGAAAGAAAGAAGAAAAAAAAGCAACAAAGAAACAAAGAAAGAAATAGAAAATTTCAGAAAGCTGATAGTCACATAAAATAAGTACAAGAACGAATCATGATCTGAAACTAACCGAAAACAGCCTGGGTCTGGGTTTAACGGGTACTTGCCTGGGAAACTGGTGAGTGTGTGGAGAGATGGAAATCCTGGTCAGCCAACATGAAGTTTGTTTCAGTGGAACGCTTTGGACACACGCGAACATCGGCAAAACAGCAACAGAAGAAAATAGTGTTCTCCCCGCAAGAGTAGGGGAGACCTTGATGGCGCCAATTTCACGTAGGACATCTCTACGCAAACGATTTCCTTCTTGCAAAAATCCCGCCAGCGTAAGGATTTTTTTTTTTCTCTCTGTCTTTGTTTTTTCTGTTCTTTTGATTTTTTTGTGTGTGTTTTTTGTTTGTTTTTGTCTCTAATTGTTTTCCTTGCTATTGGTACGATAATGTACGTCACACTACCCCTGTGTCACGTACTTGAATGCGAACGCCAACAATCAGAACGTTCTCAAAATAAAAACACAAGACAAGCCCGGATTCTATCATCATCATCATCATCATCATCTCATCATCATCATCATCATCATCATCATCATCATCATCATCATCATGTGTCCCTGCCGCATGGCGTTGACGATCTTGGCCCTCCGTACGAATCTATTCTTTGTCGTTGCAAGTACATCTCCCACCCTCTCATTATTAATTTAATTAACCGTTAACTGCCTGCTACGAGATAGTCTCGTACCTATTTCCGGTATGCTGTGCGCCTACATACGAGAACATTTCGTACCTTTTTCGTCATCGGATTTTGAAGGTCTACGAAGGGAGGTAACACTGATAATGGTTCCTGGCCATTGTAGACACAGTAAAGACACAGTTATAGCCCTTTGATTAGTCAGGCGACCACCGTAAATGGCTGAGCAGTGGACAGAAAAGTGAACCTACTGAAAAAGCTAGATTTTATCAAGTTTACATCTGGACTGTGGAACCCCCAGGTATGCATGGAGTACTGCACAGAAAAACATTTACTGGCTGTTATGTGAATTCCAGATGTTTGTCCTGTTCTTCAGTAAATAACTGCAGGAATTTCCAGTGTTTTCTGTGGTTTTATGTAGGCTACTGTAAAGACTGTGTTTATGTTCCGAATTTGTCATGTTTTGTACAAAATGTACATTATATCCACCTCTCCCAAAATGATTACCAACGAAATCAAGTTCTACTTACACCACATCATAGCCAGGGGTATAACCAAAAAACATGCAAAACATCTTAGAGATATCTCAATAAATGGCTGAATACTGGGCAGTTTAGTGAACCAACCATAAAATGCAGACATTTGCTCTGGCACACAGCAATGCAAAAAACGGCTATATACCGTGGCAGTGAAGGCAACACACCCATTGCTTTACATGTGTCTGTCTTTGTCTCTGATGCCTTTGTAAAGAAGCCTGACCAACTGACCTGCAGAAGTCAATATTATTTCATTATAATTCTTTTTTTTTTAACTCCTTTGACATAATGTGTTTATGACTGAGTTCTAAACCACAGAAAATGAACTGAACGACATCGATATTTCATATCGCTTTCCAGAAATACTTTCAACGAAAATGCATTCCAGATTCTCTGTAAGCCTGCAAGAAAAATCGTAATTCCACCGCCACCACCATCACCACCACTACAACTGTATGTCTACCAACCAGTTCCCAATGAAATATGATAATTCCCGATATAAACGAGAGAGAGAGAGAGAGAAGAGAGAGAGAGGAAACAGAAAAACGAGAATAAGGACGAGGACAAAAAGACAAAAATAAGAAGAGGCACTATCATTCTCCGGTAGTTAAAGCTTTATATGATTCCACGAGAGCTTTCGGTATCAAGCTACCTCTAAGCCACGGACCAGAGAAGACTTTACAAACTTACAGAACGACACAAAAGACACACCACTTCAATTCAACACAGTCATGTTCCATCATCCCCCAAAAAGCTTTTATTCGAATGAAAAAGCCTCTTACATTCAAGCTGATGGAAACTTTCGAGTTTCGCATTGTCGTTCATGGATGTGGACAGAGTCAATAAATGAACCGCGTATGCAGAATTTCAAGACCAAATACCATTGAATTAATCATAACTACAACATCCATGCAAAATGAATGACAAACAAACAAGTTTCAGATCTCAGAGGCATGTTTGTCAAGAGTATGGCCACCCTACTGTAAAATGACTTGACGAAGCTTTTATTGAACTGACTTTGAACGTCTTTTGGATAGAAGGCCAACTTTTATAACCGCCAGTTTTTCACAACAGTGATACATACATTAAAAGTTATCTGCCTCTGGTGCTGTTGCCAGAGCCACAGACTCAGTTTCTTATATCTCAATTTCAGTCCCAACCTGCAATGTGAAAAACTTTCGCTCGTTTGCGTTTTGCCCATCTTAGATGCTCCAGTCATTCTGGTGATCCAAAACAAGTGTGACTGCTCGCGTCCAAGCACACAGGAACCAGAAGGAAAAAAAGCAGGAAAAAAGAATAAAAAGGCGTATTTAATACAACAAGACAAGACAGGCGCAAATTTGTGGCCAAATGGCCTTTGTCATGTGAAACCATAGTCATGTTCCAGCATCTCCCCCACCCTCTTCATCCCCAGCCACTCTGCAAGTCCGTCCAGCATTCTCTCCCTGGGTCTACCTGGTGATCTCTTTCCCTCCAGCTTTCCTGTTGTGACCAGGTGCTCCAAATCCCCCTTCCTCATAAAATGGCCTATAAATGTTGCCTGTCTTTTCCTAATCTTCCTTATGAGTGATCTACTTGTGTCTGCCTCCATCAAGACTGTCTCGTTTGTTTTCTTTGCTGTCCATGGAACTCTCAACATCATGTTCCATCATCCCCCAAAAAGCTTTTATTCAGATAAAAAAAAAAGCCTCTTACAATCAAGCTGATGGAAAATTTCGAGTGATTTCTGTTCTCACACTGGACGGAGCAGTTTAAATCTTCTTCTCCTACTTTTTGTATCTGGTGTTTGTTTGTTTGTTTGTGATCTTACGCTTGACAAAGGCCAGTTGGCCGAAAATTTGCGCCTGTCTTGTCTGTTGTATTAAATACGTGTTTTTAGTCTTTTTTTGTGTTTGTGTTTCCATTCTTGTGATGTTAGTGTTCCGTTGGTTCCCTTCTCCTTGTTTACCCAAGAGGGTTGCCTTGCACTGGAACAGTTCCAAAGACGGTCCATCCAGTTTGCAATGTGCTACTGACAGACTTCTTGAGCCTGCGCAAAACCCCACCTTCTGGCAAGGTCTTACAACGCAGTAGAGAAGACAAGACCTATAAATATTAAAAGATGAAACCACTAGATTGAGCAAGGTATTCAGATGGGCAACCAGCAGGCCAGTTTATATGTTGTGGGCTAGGATTGAACTTCAGGCATCAAATTTTGAAGAAGAGTGTTGTAATGTTCTGGACACTTGAAATTCTTCCTGCACATAACACTGTGAATCATCAACAGATCTTAGAAGAAATAACATCCTGCATGTTACCTACAAGATCCAGTAATCCAAGACGTAAGCTTTCATGATTCAAGATAAAGTTCGAAATGATAAATCTACCCATGAAAATATCGATGACCTCACTGAAATCACCCTAAATAGTTCGTAATTACCTAAGCTCACAACACAAACACGAAACAAGCCCTCGAATTATTCTCATTCAGAATGTTCTCAAAACAAAAAGACAAGTCAAAGTCCTGGTTCTATTCTCATTCAGAATGTTCTCAAATGTGTGGGTTTTTTAATCGAGCAAGTCCTCAAAGGGATCCATTGCTAGCCTGCTCCATTTTCCTCTCCATGGCGATGGCTCGCTGGTTCATATTGGAGTACTGCTCCAGAGCGGCACTGAAGCTCATCGGCTCTCGCGGCTCATAATGTGAAGATCTCTGCTTGTAATATGCAGAAGATCTCTGCGGATGCACTGAAATGGAGAAGGGAGCCCAATTCAGTGAGGTTTCCATGGGAACAGTCGCAGACACACTTACAAAATCACCAGTAGAGGCTGCATGCTGTCTGGAAACTGAGCGGGGACAATGGAAGCTGAGCAGGGGTTGGTCAGTTTGGAAACCAATCACCGATGTGGTTACAAAATGAACTCGGTATCGGAAAACAGATCACTGCAGGGATTGGTTGAGATGATGTTACTGAAGGAGCCAAGTAAAAAAGTGGTTTTATGCTGTCTCCCAGGGATTGGTTGAGGTGGGTGTGGTGGTGGGTGGTGTATGTGTATGAAGGAGACCAATCACAGAGTCGGTTATAAAAAGGAATCGAACGCAGAAAGGAACGCTGCCCTTTTGAGGACTGTTTGGCGAGATTAAGGCAACCAGTCACAGGCTGGGTTACAAAGAAGAACTGGAATATGGAAATGAAGGCATGGTTGTTTCCCAGGGATTGGTTGGTTTGGTATAAAGGTGACCAATCATTGACTTGGTTATAAAAGTTATATGGAAGGTATGACATTCCCCAGGGATTGGATGGTTTGGTGTGAATGTGACCTATCACTGATATGGTTATAAACGTTATATTGAAATGAAGGCACGGTTGTTTCCCAGGGATTGGATGGTTTGGTATAAAGACAATCAATGACTGACTTGGTTATAAAAAGTTGTATTGAAATGAAGGCACGGTGTTCCCCAGGGATTGGATGGTTTGGGGCAAAGGCGACCAATCACTGACTTGGTTATAAACGTTGTATTAAAACGAAGGCATGGTGTTTCCCAGGGATTGGATGGTTTAATGTAAAGGTGACCAATCACAGAGTTGGTTAGAAAGGTTTATTAGAATGAAGACCCGGTATACCCCTGGAATTCAATGGTTTGATGTGAAAGTGATCAATGACTGACTTGGTTATAAAATTTGTATGAAAATGAAGGCACGGTGTTTCGCAGGGATTGGATGGTTTGGGGCAAAGGCAACCAATCACTAGCTTCGATATAAAAGTTATATTGAAATGAAGACATGGCGTTTATCAGGGATTGGATGGTTTGGGGCAAAGGTGACCAATCACTGGCTTCGTTATATATGTTATACGGAAATGAAGGCACAGTGTTCCCCAAAGACTGGATCATCTTGGGTAAAGGCGACGAATCACTGACTTGGTTATAAACGTTATCTTAAAACGAAGGCATGGTGTCCCCCAGGGATAGGATGATTTGGTGTAAAAGCGACCAATCACTGACTTGGTTATAAATGTTATATTGAAATGAAGGCACAGTGTCCCCCAGGGATTGGATGGTTTGGTGTGAATGTGACCAATCACTGATGTGGTTATAAAAGTTTTATTAGAACGAAGACACGCTCTTCCCCTGGAATCGAATGGTTTGATGTGAAAGCGACCAATGGCTGACTTGGTTATAAAAGTTATATTGAAATGAAGGCACAGTGTCCCCCAGGGATTGGATGGTTTGGTGTGAATGTGACCAATCACTGATGTGGTTATAAAAGTTTTATTAGAACGAAGACACGCTCTTCCCCTGGAATCGAATGGTTTGATGTGAAGGCGACCAATGGCTGACTTGGTTATAAAAGTTATATAGAAATGAAGGCACGGTGTCCCCCAGGGATTGGATGGTTTGGTGTGAATGTGACCAATCACTGATGTGGTTATAAAAGTTTTATTAGAACGAAGACACGTTCTTCCCCTGGAATCGAATGGTTTGATGTGAAGGCGACCAATGGCTGACTTGGTTATAAAAGTTATATAGAAATGAAGGCACAGTGTCCCCCAGGGATTGGATGGTTTGGTGTGAATGTGACCAATCACTGATGTGGTTATAAAAGTTTTATTAGAACGAAGACATGCTCTTCCCCTGGAATCGAATGGTTTGATGTGAAGGCGACCAATGGCTGACTTGGTTATAAAAGTTATATAGAAATGAAGGCACAGTGTCCCCCAGGGATTGGATGGTTTGGTGTGAATGTGACCAATCACTGATGTGGTTATAAAAGTTTTATTAGAACGAAGACATGCTCTTCCCCTGGAATCGAATGGTTTGATGTGAAGGCGACCAATGGCTGACTTGGTTATAAAAGTTATATAGAAATGAAGGCACAGTGTCCCCTTAGGGATTGGATGGTTTGGAGTACAGTCGACCAGTCATTGACTTCGTTATAAACGTTGTGTTAAAATGAAGACACAGCATTTCCCAGGGATTGGATGATTTGGTGTAAAGGCAACCAATCACTGGCTTGGTTATAAAATGACGTGAACGCAGACATTAAATCTCAGCTGTGCAAGTCCATTGCGGATTGGATGGTGTGAGATGAAGAAGACGAACCACACTGTTGGTTAGGAACGGAACAGGAGGCAATGATTAAGAATATTTACCGTTTACAAGGAAGGGGGTTGGCCAATTCAAAATTAAGAAGACAATAACAAAACTGTTTATGACAGGATTTCAGCACAAATAATTTGAAACACGTTGTTGTACAAACAGACAAAAAAAAAAAAAAAAAAAAAAAAAAAAAGATCAGTAATGATGGACTTTATTAAACTGAAGTAAAAAAAAAAAAAAAGGTAATAAATAAAAAATATCACACGTGTAACCTGATTGGAACACGAAGAGCAAGATCACATTCTCTGCTTCACAGATTGGTGGAGCTCAGGTATAAAGGAGCCAATCACGAGCGAGATGACAGAAAATACAGCAAACTATGATCATGCACAGGAAATAACGCTTGTACTGATTGGCTGGAGATACAAGCCAACAAACCAATCATGCATGCAAGTCATGCAAGGAACTCCAAACCAAAAGCGAATGAAGGCATCATGCTCAGTTGTCGTTGTTCTTGGAGATTTTGTTTTCATACATGGGAAGGCACAGTGATGATCAGTGATACTTGTAGTAAGCATTGTTTTAGTAAAATAATGACACAGATATTTGTTTCAGCAAAAAAAAAAGGAACCATGCAGCTCATCATTGCTGCCTACAGCTATCGCACGGACAGCCGACGATACATATTTCCCAACGCAGTTTCGCAATTGTTCTAACGCAAATACGCAGCCGCGGTGGACGAATAACCAACGCCTGTTGAACAGCAAAATCAAACGACAGTAGCGCAGAAGATAATTATAACCAACGCC
>JAPXFY010000032.1:6614071-6616571 GCA_030674185.1 Monoplex corrugatus | reverse complement strand
TATTCTTTGCATGCAATGTGGAGACGAAAAAAGTCGTAATTATTTATTATTCTTTGCATGTGACGTAGTGTTTGTTTAGTATAAACGATGGTGTAAGGTTTCTCTTTGTATTACCTACCTAACACACCTAACTTACATTACTTCATGTTGTTGGTTTTGACCGTGTCATTTCTGAGAAAACAATAACAAAAACTCACGAAAATTGAATGAGAAGGTGTGTTTAATTTAATCCTTTGACTCCAGAACCCTGTCCACTAGCATCCTGCATTGTCAACCATGCTTGCAACGTAAAAACTTAACCCTTTGACACCTGCACCTTGTCCACTAGCATCATGCATTGTCAACCATGCTAGCAACGTAAAAACTTAACCCTTTGACTCCTGCACCCTGTCCATCAACATCCTGCATTGTCAACCATGCTAGCAACGTAAAAACTTAACCCTTTGACTCCTGCACCCTGTCCACTAGCATCCTGCATTGTCAACCATGCTCCCAACATAAAATCTTAACCCTTTGACTCCCTCACCCCATCCACCATATACATGTGTGTGTGTTTGTGTATGTGTGTGTGTGTGTGTGTGTGTGTGTGTGTGTGGTGTGTGTGTGTGTACAATGTATGTGCGTGTGCGCGTCTGTGTGTGTCTGTGTGTCTGTGTGTCTGTGTCTGTGCGTGTGTGTGTGTGTCTGTGTATGTGTGTGTGTTTGTGTGTCTGTGCGTGTGTGTGTTTGTGTATGTGTGTGTGCATGTGTGTGACTGTCTGTCTGTGTGTGTGTATGCGCCTGCGTCTCTGTGTGTGTATGTGTCTATGTCTGTGTGTGTGTGTGTGTGTGTGTGTGTGTCCGCGTGTCTGTGTCTAGTCTCTGTGTGTGTCTGTGTGTACGTGTGCGCACGCGCGCCTGTGCGTGTAAAACAAGGGAAAGTGACCGCCAAAGATAGATAGTAATGATAATGTGCGCGCCCAGCGCTCGCGCTGTCAACACACCTACAGAAACAGAAAATAATGACGGCATTTACAATCTCGCTTTGTCTCTTTCTCTCTTTTCCGTCTTCTCCCCCCCCTCTCCTCCCTCCCCCGTCCCCCTCACGTCCCCCGCCCTTCCTCCCATTCTCCCTTTCTCCTTCCTCCCCCCCCCCCCCCCCCTTCAAGTTTCTCTTTTGGAAAAAGGAATGTCGCGACGGGATTGCGGAGAGTCATATCGACTGTGGAAAGGTGTGTGTGTGTGTGTGTGTGTGGTGTGTGTGTGTGTGTGTGTGTGTGTGTGTGTGTGTGTGTGTGTGTGTGTGTGTGTGTATGTGTGTGTGTGTGTGAATATGTTTGTGTGTGTATGTATATGTGTGTATGTATGTGTATGTGTAGATGTGTGTGTGCGTGTCTACATGTGTGTGTGTGTATGTGTGTGAGTGTGCGTGTGTGTGTGCATGTGTGTGTGTATGTGTGTGTTTATCTCTGTGTGTATGTGTGTGTGTGCGTGTTTGTGTGTACGTGTGCGTGTGTGTGTGTGTGTGTGTAGTGTAGTGTCTACATATGTATGTATGTGTGTGTGTGAATGTGTATATATGTGTGTGTTTGTGTCTGTGTGTCTGTGTGTGTGTTGTTGTGTGTGTGTGTGTGTGTGCGTGTGTGTGTGTGTGTGTGTGTGTGTGTGTGTGTGTGTGTGTGTGTGTGTGTGTGTGTGTGTGTATGTATGTGTGCGTGTGCGTGTGTGCACGCGCGAGTGAGGGCAATATATATTTTTTTTATTGTGCAGGTATCTTTTGAAAATTTAAGTATTCTATCGTATTCTAAAAATTTCAAATGTACTTTTTTTGTACTAAATTATTTCCGCTTCATGTTATATGATAATTCAAAGAGCGACAGAATGGTTCAGACGTTCGACTGCCAGTAACTAAATTCGAAGTTCCACGGTTCGTTTCACGCTAATTCCTCCTCAGTTTGACCGGAAAATCAAACTGAACGTCTAGTCCTGCGGAAGGCAACGAAAAACGAGTCGGACCTGTTTACCGCTCTGGCTGCGGGCGCTAGAGATCCCACGGCAGTTGAAAATCGTGAAGAGTGAGGCACTGCCCGGCTGCCTTGGTATAAAACATTGGAGAGATAGGTTGATTTCCCAGGTCCCACCCCTTGAAGACCATTAGCCTTCTTGCCTTTCTAAAGTCTTAGTGAAACAAAGTTGAATATGAATATGAATATTTGAAGCGAAGGAGAGGGGATGGGCGCAGCCTTCATGGTCTGGCCCCGGGAAATGTTGAAGTCACTGCCACCTCATTCCCCTACGACCCCAGGGTTATGGAACTATCTAGGCAGGACCTCAGGACCTGGCCAGCTCATGGGTTTATGTGCAAGCTTAAAGGCTTGTGCACGTGATCATTCTGGATCTTCTCCATTACATGGCACCTGTGACGTTAGTGCATACGGAATTCATTCCGAGCGCGGAGACGTCATCTTGAGAAACTGAAACTGAAACTGAAACTGAAACTGAGCGGAGGAAGCAAGAGAGT
>JAPXFY010000032.1:6604071-6606571 GCA_030674185.1 Monoplex corrugatus | reverse complement strand
TTATCTCCCATGTTGTAGAATTTTCCCTGCTTCCGTGTAATTTCTTTGGTATTGTATCATCTGAAAACAAAATATATGGACGTGTAGTAAGGATGTCAGTAAATGTTTATTACGTAATTTATGCACTTCAACATCATTCCTACGGAAACATACGAGGCACGAACAGCTGTCAGTCAGGCATTAAACAAGGTTTGCCGTTCTCCCCTCTTCTCTTCTTTTTCTTTCCCCCCTTCTCTTTGTGGAAGGGATCTAGGAATAAATTAGACATGACTTGTGAGACTGGAGACCGCTTTATTTTTCAAGGCACGTACTTAACTCGCTTCTTTATCATCCCCCCTCTCCCGTCCCCCTACCTCAATCTCTCCCTCCCTCCTTTCTTACCCCTTAATCCTCTCCCCCTCCCCTCCTTCATACCTCCGTTTTCTAGATCTTTCTCTTTTCTTTCATTCTTATTCTCTCGCATTGTTTGCGTTTTATGCAGTGGAGGAACGGACAAGGGTGCCAGTGTGTTTTAATTGTGGAAGAAAATGTATGACGTCCATTTTTTTTTTTCAAGACTAATTAATGGTGGAGGAATTTTTCCTGTGACTTTTGTGACATTTCCGTCACGTTTTTCGTGATGCTATTGGAGAGGTGGGAGTGGGGGGTGGGGGGTGGGTGACTTCCGTTTTTGGTGTTTTTCTTTTTCTGTCTCTCTTTGTACTTGTCTTTACTTTCTTGTCTTTGTCTTCTTCGTCTTCGTCTTCGTCTCTTTTTTGTTTTGTTTTGTTTTTGTTCTTCTTCTCATTCCTCTTTCTTCTTCTTCTTCTTCTTCTTTTTCTTCTTCTTCTTCTTCTTCTTTCTTCTTCTTCTTCTTCTTTCTTTCTTCTTCTTCTTCTTCTTTTTCTTCTTCTTCTTCTTCTTCTTCTTCTCTTCTTCTTCTTCTTCTTCTTCTTCTTCTTCTTCTTCTTCTTCTTCTTCTTCTTCTTCTTCTTCTTTTCCTTTTCCTTCTTCTTCTTTTTCTCTTCCTCCTCCTCTCTTTCTCTCTGTCCGCCTCATTGATCCTCCTGAATGGGCTGAAAATCCTAACAGTAAAATATTTCATATTCTCTCTGTCTCTCTGTGTGTCTCTCTGTGTATCTCTGCCGATATCTGTCTCTCTACATCTCTGTCTCTCTGTCTCTCTGTGTCTCTGTCTGTCTGTCTGTCTCTCTCTCTCTCCCTCCCTCTTCCCCCCCCCCACCCACTTTTTTTCTCTCTCGTTCACCTCCTCCTTCTCTGTCTGTTTTCATTTTCTTTTCTGTCTTTTTCCTGTCTACTCTTTCACTTTTCTTTTCTTTTTTTTTCTTTTCCTTTTCCACTTAAGACCGACCCTCAGCCCTCTCCTTCTCGACCTCTGCACACACGTGTGCGCATGTGCGCATGTGCAAAAAGATAAACATTGTTCAGTAGGTGTGTATACAAATCAGTAAACTGCATCTTGCCTTGACGCCTTCCGGCACACGAGGACAGAAAGAGTAAAAGTTAAGATACTCAGATACATGACAGCAGTATGTTTACGACTAAGCTGTTTCGCTTGAGAGACAGAGACACAGAAAGACAGAGACAGATACAGAGATACAGAGACACAGAAAGACAGAGACAGAGAAAGACAGAGACAGAGACAGAGAAAGACAGAGACAGAGACACAGAAAGACAGAGACAGAGACACAGAAAGACAGAGACAGAGACACAGAAAGACAGAGACAGAGACACAGAAGGACAGAGACACAGAAAGACTGAGACAGAGACAGAGAAAGACAGAGACAGAGACAGAGAAAGACAGAGACAGAGACACAGAAAGACAGAGACACAGAAAGACAGAGACACAGAAAGACAGAGACAGAGACACAGAAAGACAGAGACAGAGACACAGAAAGACAGAGACACAGAAAGACAGAGACACAGAAAGACAGAGACACAGAAAGACAGAGACACAGAAAGACAGAGACAGAGACACAGAAAGACAGAGACACAGAAAGACAGAGACACAGAAAGACAGAGACACAGAAAGACAGAGACACAGAAAGACAGAGACAGAGACACAGAAAGACAGAGACACAGAAAAACAGAGACACAGAAAGACAGAGACACAGAAAGACAGACAGAGAAAGACAGAGACAGAGACAGAGAAAGACATAGACAGAGACACAGAAAGACAGAGACAGAGAAAGACATAGACAGAGACACAGAAAGACAGAGACAGAGACACAGAAAGACAGAGACACAGAAAGACAGAGACACAGAAAGACAGAGACAGAGACACAGAAAGACAGAGACAGAGACACAGAAAGACAGAGACAGAGACACAGAAAGACAGAGACAGAGAAAGACAGAGACACAGAAAGACAGAGACAGAGACACAGAAAGACAGAGACAGAGAAAGACAGATACAGAGACACAGAAAGACAGACACAGAAAGACAGAGACAGAGACACAGAAAGACAGAGACAGAGACAGAGAAAGACAGAGACAGAGACAG
>JAPXFY010000032.1:6564071-6566571 GCA_030674185.1 Monoplex corrugatus | reverse complement strand
GAATTGCCTACATTGTCATAATCATAACTGAGTGTTTGTGGATCTTTGAAATCATGTGATAAATTGTCCACAAAATCATTATCATATTTGTTTGTAGATCCATAAAATTACCTGATGAATTGCCTACCTTGTCATAATCATAACTAATATCTGATGAATTGCCTACATTATCATAATCATAACTGAGTGTTTGTGGATCTTTGAAATCATGTGATAAATCAGACGTCTACATGGTCTAATCATCCACAATCAGTCAGCACACAGTCAGCCATCTACACCCTCACACTCTAACCCCCTGTCACGTCATCTTCTCTTCTTGTGACATGTGACATCGTCACTCCTTCCCACCACCCTGCGTGAGACAAGGGAGACAAGCGGAAATGTTGGGTGCCTGGAAGGACCTGTTGTAGTGAGTATTTTGTGTCTGTTGTGACGGAGTGTGAGAGGTGGGGTGTAGTAGTGAGTGTCTGTTGTGTGTGTGTGTGCTGTGTGTGTGTGTGTGTGTGTGTTGTGTGTGTGTGGTGGTGTGTGTGTGTGTTGTGTGGAGTGAGTGTTGTGAGTGTGTGTGTGTGGTGTGTGGTGTGAGTGAGTGATGTGTGTGTGTGTAGTGTGGTGTGTGTGTGTGTGTGTGTGTGTGTGTGTGTGTGTTGTGTGTGTGTGTGGAGAGAGGTGAGTGTGTGTGTGTTGTGTGTGTGTGTGTGTGTGTGTGGTGTGTGTGTGTGTGTGTGTGTGTGTGTGTGTGTGAGTGAGTGGAGGAGGAGTGAGAGGAGGGAGGGAAAAGGGTGTGTGTGTGTTGGATGGTGTGAGTGGGAGATGGATGGTGTGTGTGTGTGTGAGTGGAGTGAGAAGAGAAAACAGGAGTGGGTAAGAGCAGAGACAGAGAGAGTGTGTGTGTGTGTGTGGTAGAGAGAAAAACAGAGAGGGTGTGTGTGTGAGAGGAGTGGAGAGTGGATGGAGTGTGTGTGGTGTAGAGATGAGGTGATGTGATGAGAAGGGATGAGGTGTGTGGTGTGTGTGTGAGTGAGAGAGAGAGAGAAGACAGAGAGGTGTGAGGACAGAGAAGAGAGAACAGAGAAGAGAGAGAAAAGGAGAAAGAGAGTTGTGTGTGTGTAGAGATGAGGAGAGTGTAGGGGAAAGAGAAGAGTGTGTGGTGTAGGAGAGAGAGAGGTGTGTCAGAGTGAGAGAGATGGCAAAGAGGTGTGTGTGAGAGAGAGAGAGAGAAGAGTGTGGTGAGTGTGTGTGTAGAGAGAGAGCAGAGAGGAGAGTGTAGTGTGCAGAGAGAGAGAAGAGAGTGTGTGTGTGTGTAGAGAGAGAGAGAGAGTGAGAGAAGAGAGAGAGGAGTGTGTGTGTAGAGAGAGAGAGAGGGGGGTTGAGAGAGAGAGACGAGAGAGAGCTGTGGTATCAGAGAGAGAGAGAGAAGAGCAGACAGAAGAGAGAGAGCGAGAGCGTGTGTGTGTGTCAGAGAGAGAGAGAGAGAGAGAGAGAGACGTGGTGTGTGAGAGGAGAGAGAGAGAAGAGAGAGAGGTGTGTGTGATGTCAGAGAGAGAGAAGAGAGAGAGAGCGTGTGTAGTGTATCAGGAGAGAGAGAGAGAGAGAGGGTGTGTGTGTGGCAGAGAGAGAGAGAGAGAGAGAGATGTGTGTGTGTCAGAGAGAGAAGAGAGAGAGAGCGTGTGTGTGTGTAGAGAGAGAGAGAGAGAGAGAGACGAGATGTGTGTGTGTCAGAGAGAGAGAGAGAGAGGAGCGTGTGTGTGTGTGTCAGAGAGAGAGAGAGAGAGAGAGAAGCGTGGTGTGTGTGTCAGAGAGAGAGAGAGAAGAAGAGAGAGAGAGCGTGTGTGTGTGTCAGAGAGAGAGAGAGAGAGAGAGGGGAGCGTGTGTGTGTGTCAGAGAGAGAAGAGAGAGAGAGAGAGCGTGTGTGTGTGTCAAGAGAGAGAGAGAAGAGAGAGAGAGAGCGTGTGTGTGTGTCAGAGAGAGAGAGAGAGAGAGGTGTGTGTGTGTGTGTCAGAGAGAGAGAGAGAGGAGAGAGAGAGAGAGCGTGTGTGTGTGTCAGAGAGAGAGAAGAGAGAGAGAGCGTGTGTGTGTGTCAGAGAGAGAGAGAGAGAGAGCGTGTGTGTGTGTCAGAGAGAGAGAGAAGAGAGAGAGCGGTGTGTGTGTGTCAGAGAGAGAAGAGAGAGAGAGCGTGTGTGTGTGTCAGAGAGAGAGAGAGAGAGAGAGCGTGTGTGTGTTCAGAGAGAGAGAGAGGTGTGTGTGTCAGAGGAGAAGAGAGAGAGAGAGCGTGTGTGTGTGTCAGAGAGAGAGAGAGAGAGAGCGTGTGTGTGTGTCAGAGAGAGAGAGAGAGAGAGAGAGCGTGTGTGTGTGTCAGAGAGAGAAGAGAGAGAGAGAGGGATGTGTGTGTTGTCAGAGAGAGAGAGAGAGAGAGAGAGCGTGTGTGTGTTCAGAGAGAGAGAGAGGAGCGTGTGTGTGTCAGAGAAGAGAGAGAGAGCGTGTGTGTGTGTCAGAGGAA
>JAPXFY010000032.1:6551571-6554071 GCA_030674185.1 Monoplex corrugatus | reverse complement strand
ACCGATTGGTTACCACTTCCATTACATAACTGATATACCAGTGCCAGACCTGGCCCCTGACAAAGCCCCCTGGAACACAAAATCCCCACCTGTGTTGTCTGAGAAGAGCTGCCAACAAGACCAGACGTGACATGATCAGAAACACCAAGATCACAGAAATGGTGGGAACGACACTGGTGCACCATCATGGTCATAACAGAATAAAGTCGTTTGGACATTTAGCCAGAACACAACCCCACCAGCTGGCTCAACAAGCATACAACAACAAAAACGATAAGTGGATTTGAAACGAGAGGTAAACCAAGGAAGACCTGGATGGATGGAGTTAAAGCGACAGGGCTTAAAACGTTCCGCATCTGGGCGGAATTCCGCGATTTCGGTTTGTCAAAAAAAAAAAAAAAAAAAAAAAAACAAAGGAGCAAGGCATCCGTGATCGGTTTGCAAGAGTTCATAGCAACGGCGCGCAAGTTATGGCCCCTGATTTTTCTTGAAAGAAGTTTCCTGAAAAGTGAAACTTATTGAGCAACCCAAGAAGTGAGATTTCATCCAAAGACTACAGTTGGTGAACACCTGTAAAACACTCAAGTTAAAGGGTGAGTGTTCATGTTATTATTATGTTTTTAACCCCTTCTCCCCTTTTCCCAAACATATCTTTCTGTAATAATTATGTGTTTACAGCAATTTTTATGCACTAAATATCTCTTGAAATTATGACAAGAAAACGCGAAATGGCATAGATTTACATGTACACTTGGTTTTTAAAAATTTTTTCCCGGGGGAGCATGCTCCCGGACCCCCCTAGTTTCAGTGTTTTTTTCCTCCTCCTGTTTTAAGCTCTGAAGAAACCTTGACGTCACACGGCGTTTCTCAACGTCAGACCTTCCAGCTTACTGCTGTCCGTCATCTCTTTGTCCCAGCAACACACATCTTTACACAAGTGAACGGGTAAAAGAAAGAAGTAGAACTGACCACCAGAATAGTTTGACCAAAGAACAAGAAAAAATTTATCTGAATGTGAGTTTGCTGAAGGAAGACTCATCACAATCGAATAGCTTCCTATGTACTCCACCCACTTCTCTGGCAAAATCTTAACTGGGACACCAAGCGGAGAATCATCATCATCATCATCAGGTGCCCTGCCGCATGGCGTTGGCGATCATGGACTTCCATCTGTCTCTATCTCTCGTTGCCCCTAGCATCTCCCCCACCCTCCTCGTCCCCAGCCACTCTGCAAGTCCTGTCCAGCATTTTCTCCCTGGGTCTACCCGGTGCTCTCTTACCCTCCAGCTTTCCCGTTGTGACCAGGTACTCCAAATCCCCCTTTCCTCATCAAATGGCCTATAAATGTTGCCTGTCTTTTCCTAATCTCCTAAAAGTGGAGAATAGGACCTGTGAAACACTAAGCTGGCACCACAAGAATACAGAACTGAAACATGCTTCACATGGACAGCGAAAAGGTCAATTTTTAGGTTGCAAGACAAGGTGACCAAACAGAGGTCCTCCGTCGTGCGGGCCTACAGACCATCTTTGCCCTTCTAAGCCAACGCCGACTACGCTGGCTCGGCCATGTGCGTCGAATGGAGGATGGACGCATACCAAAAGACGTTCTCTACGGCGAACTGGCAAACCGGAAGCGAACTCCAGGACGCCCACAGCTACGCTTTGTAGACGCATGCAAAAGGGACCTTAGAAGCTCTGGGATTGACCCAGGCTCTTGGGAGACAGGCAGCGTGGCGGACAGCCGTTCAACAAGGCGTTGTGAATGCGGAGAGGAGAGCAGAAAGCGCAGATGGGAAAAGGGCTCTTCGCAAGCAACGTTCCGGGAAAACCAGACAACAGTAACTCAATTTGTATGTGGCAGATGTGACAGAGATTGCCACTCAAGAATCGGCCTGCACAGCCACAGCAGAAAGTGCACGTCATGACCACAACGCCTCCTGGTGCAGATTATCATCTCCTGAGATGTAAAGAGGCCGACGGATGCAAGATTAGAGCTCGGAGTTTGTGCAAGAGGGACGTATTACACTTGGCCAATACCATATGCACTCCAATCCACCTGTATGTCTTTTTCCTAATCTTTTTCATCATTGTTCTTTTTCTGTTTGCTTCTTTCAAGACTGTCTCGTTTGTTTTCTTCGCTGTCCATGGAACTCTTAACATTCCTTTTAGAAACCACATTTCAGTTGCCTCGATCTTGTCCTGACTTCATTTGTTGATTGTCCACGCTTCACGTCCGTTAAACGGTATTGCTTCTATATAACACTGAAGAACTCTCTTCCTGGTGTCAGTTGATAGGCATTTGTTGGTAAGAACATTTTTCATTTTCCCAAAGGCTGTTTTAGCTTGGCCGATTCTGCTGGAGCTGAACGGCGGGAGGACTGAAGTTGTGGTGATCGGTGGGAGGCATGAAATCCCCTCATGCAATATAACAGCAAATGGCACAACCTTGACACAGGTTAATAAGTTCAAATACCTGGGAACGGTCATTTCATCAGACGGC
>JAPXFY010000032.1:6536571-6546571 GCA_030674185.1 Monoplex corrugatus | reverse complement strand
TTCAAGAAATTGTCTACAAAAATCAAGACAGAGCGGCCTGGAGGGAGATGGTGGCATCCAGGTGTGCAACGGCCAACACTGAACCCGGTGACACCGAGAGGTGAGACAGGTGGGACTGGGATTGAACTCAAGGTGTCAGATTTTGAGTCTACAGTTTTATTAAAGGATAAGTTAGAAAGTAACTCGAAATAACGGGTGGGCTTTAAAGTGTGTTGGCCATTCTTCTTTTCCCTCACTTATAAGGTAGCCATACTCCGTTTTCGGGGAAGGGAGGATTGTATGTTGGGTGTTTTTCTGTTGCAGTTGGCCACACGAACGCTGACATAGCTTACAATATCTTTAACGTGCGTATGTATTGTTCTGCGTGCGTGAACACATGGAGGGTATCTGGGCACTAGCAGCTCTGCAAATATGATGATGATGATGATGATGATGATGATGATGATGATGATGATGATGAATGATGATGATGATGATGATGATGATGATGATATGATGATGATGATGATGATGATGATGACGACGACGACGACGACGATGATGATGATGATGATGATTTAATCAATTTGTGTGTTGTTGTTGTTGTTGTTGTCGTTGTTATCGTCTTCATCGTTTTTAGCTGTGTGCCTTTGTCTTTGGTGCTGCACTTTCCAAACCTACCCGTTGACGAGTCCTGTAATGTCTACACCTTTCAATAAGATTGAGGGGGGGGGGGGGGAATCTTGTTTTCGCGTTTTCTTACACACTACAGACACACCTACACACCTCTCCCTGGTCGATATGGAATAATCTCTTTTTTTTTTCAAGTATTGGTTGAGTCTGTTGAGTATTTAGTTTGTATTAATTTCATGATGTATTGTACTATTTTGAGTTATTTATTAGATTGATGATTTTATGTATGTCATGTATGTGTGTGGTTTTGTTGTTGTTTTGGTTTGTTTTTTTGGTTGGTTGGTTGGTTGATTGGTCGGTTGTTGGTTGGTTGTGTTGGTTGGTTGGTTGGTGGTTGGTTGGTTGGTTGGTTGGTTGGTTGGTTGGTTGGTTGGTTGGTTGGTTGGTTGTTGGTTGGTTTGGTTGGTTGAGTGTCGGTTGGTTGGTTGGTGGTTTTGGTTGGTT
This sequence comes from Monoplex corrugatus, assembly GCA_030674185.1. Taxonomy (NCBI): domain Eukaryota; kingdom Metazoa; phylum Mollusca; class Gastropoda; order Littorinimorpha; family Ranellidae; genus Monoplex; species Monoplex corrugatus. The sequence continues at coordinate 6,545,455 of JAPXFY010000032.1, read as the reverse complement.
GTTGGTTGTTGGTTGGTTGGTTTGGTTGGTTGGTTTGTTGTTGGTTGGTTGAGTTGGTTGTTGGTTGGTTGGTTGTTGGTTGGTTGGTTGGTTTTGGTTGGTTGGTTGGTTGTTTGGTTGGTTGTTGGTTGGTTTTGTGTTGGTTTGTTGTTCTTGTTGATGTTTTTGGTTGTTTCTGGTTTCAGTTTCTATTGTTGTATTTATTGTTGTTTCTGTTTTCAGATCTATTCTGTTGATGTTTTATGTGTTGTTTCTGTTTCAGTTATCTATTTGTTGATGATTTTATTGTTGTTTTCTGTTTTCAGTTGTCTATTGTGTTGATGATTTTTATTGTGTTGTTTTCTGTTTTCAGTTGTCCCATTCTGTTGATGATTTTATTGTGTTGTTTTCTGTTTTCAGTTGTCTATTGTGTTGATGATTTTATTGTGTTGTTTTCTGTTTTCAGTTGTCTATTCTGTTGATGATTTTATTGTGTTGTTTTCTGTTTTCGTTGTCTATTTGTTGATGATTTTATTGTGTTGTTTTCTGTTTTCAGTTTCTATTGTGTTGATGATTTTATTGTGTTGTTTTCTGTTTTCAGTTATCTATTCTGTTGATGATTTTATTGTGTTGTTTTCTGTTTTCAGTTATCTATTGTGCTGATGATTTTATTGTGTTGTTTTCTGTTTTCTGTAATCTATTCTGTTGATGATTTTATTGTGTTGTTTTCTGTTTTCAGTTATCTATTGTGCTGATGATTTTATTGTGTTGTTTTCTGTTATCTATTGTGTGATGATTTTATTGTGTTGTTTTCTGTTTTCTGTTATCTATTGTGCTGATGATTTTATTGTGTTGTTTTCTGTTTTCAGTTATCCATTCTGTTAATAATTTTATTGTGTTGTTTTCTGTTTTCAGTTATCTATTCTGTTGATGATTTTATTGTGTTGTTTTCTGTTTTCAGTTGTCTATTCTGTTGATGATTTTATTGTGTTGTTTTCTGTTTTCAGTTGTCTATTCTGTTGATGATTTTATTGTGTTGTTTTCTGTTTTCAGTTCTCTATTCTGTTGATGATTTTATTGTGTTGTTTTCTGTTTTCGGTTTCTATTTGTTAATAATTTTATTGTGTTGTTTTCTGTTTTCGTTGATCATTGATTGATGTTTTTTGTGTTGTTTTCTGTTTTCAGTTGTCTATTCTGTTGATGATTTTATTGTGTTGTTTCTGTTTTCAGATGTCTTATTTGTTGATGATTTTTATTGTGTTGTTTTTCTGTTTTTCCAGATGTCTATTCAGTTGATGATTTTATTGTGTTGTTTTCTGTTTTCAGTTGTCTATTGTGTGATGATCTTTGTGTTGTTTTCTGTTTTCAGATGTCTATTCAGTTGATGATTTTACTTGTTGTTGTTATCTGTTTTAGTAGATGTCTATTCAGTTGATGATTTTATATATTGTGTTGTTTTCTGTTTTCAGATGTCTATTCAGTTGATGATTTTATTGTGTTGTTTTCTGTTTTCTGTTATCTATTGTGCTGATGATTTTGTGTTGTTTTCTGTTTTCTGTTATCTATTGAATTGATGTTTTTTTGTGTTGTTTTCTGTTTTCTGTTATCTATTGAAATAATGACTTTATTGTTGTTTTCTGTTTTCAGTTATCTATTGAAATAATGACTTTATTGTTGTTTTCTGTTTTCTGTTATCTATTGAAATAATGACTTTATTGTTGTTTTCTGTTTTGTGTTATCTATTGGAATAATGACTTTATTGTTGTTTTCTGTTTTCAGTTATCTATTGGAATAATGACTTTATTGTTGTTTTCTGTTTTGTGTTATCTATTGGAATAATGACTTTATTGTTGCTTTCTGTTTTCAGTTATCTATTGAAATAATGACTTTATTGTTGTTTTCTGTTTTGTGTTATCTATTGGAATAATGACTTTATTGTTGTTTTCTGTTTTCAGTTATCTATTGAAATAATGACTTTATTGTTGTTTTCTGTTTTCTGTTATCTATTGAAATGATGACTTTATTGTTGTTTTCTGTTTTCTGTTATCTATTGAAATGATGACTTTATTGTTGTTTTCTATTTTCAGTTATCTATTGAAATGATGACTTTATTGTTGTTTTCTGTTTTCTGTTATCTATTGAAATGATGACTTTATTGTTGTTTTCTATTTCAGTTATCTATTGAAATGATGACTTTATTGTTGTTTTCTGTTTTCAGTTATCTATTGGAATAATGACTTTATTGTTGTTTTCTGCTTTGTGTTATCTATTGGAATACTGACTTTATTGTTGTTTTCTGTTTTGTATTATCTATTGGAATAATGACTTTATTGTTGTTTTCTGTTTTGTGTTATCTATTGGAATAATGACTTTATTGTTGTTTTCTGTTTTGTGTTATCTATTGGAATACTGACTTTATGTTGTTTTCTGTTTTGTGTTATCTATTGGAATAATGACTTTATTGTTGTTTTCTGTTTTGTGTTATCTATTGGAATAATGACTTTATTGTTGTTTTCTGTTTTGTGTTATCTATTGGAATACTGACTTTATTGTTGTTTTCTGTTTTGTGTTATCTATTGGAATAATGACTTTATTGTTGTTTTCTGTTTTCAGTTATCTATTGGAATAATGACTTTATTGTTGTTTTCTGTTTTCTGTTATCTATTGGAATGATGACTTTATTGTTGTTTTCTGTTTTGTGTTATCTATTGAAATAATGACTTTATTGTTGTTTTCTGTTTTCTGTTATCTATTGAAATAATGACTTTATTGTTGTTTTCTGTTTTGTGTTATCTATTGGAATAATGACTTTATTGTTGTTTTCTGTTTTGTGTTATCTATTGAAATAATGACTTTATTGTTGTTTTCTGTTTTCAGTTATCTATTGGAATAATGACTTTATTGTTGTTTTCTGCTTTGTGTTATCTATTGGAATACTGACTTTATTGTTGTTTTCTGTTTTGTGTTATCTATTGAAATAATGACTTTATTGTTGTTTTCTGTTTTCAGTTATCTATTGGAATAATGACTTTATTGTTGTTTTCTGTTTTGTGTTATCTATTGGAATAATGACTTTATTGTTGTTTTCTGTTTTGTTTATCTATTGAAATAATGACTTTATTGTTGTTTTCTGTTTTGTGTTATCTATTGAAATAATGACTTTATTGTTGTTTTCTGTTTTCAGTTATCTATTGGAATAATGACTTTATTGTTGTTTTCTGTTTTGTGTTATCTATTGGAATACTGACTTTATTGTTGTTTTCTGTTTTGTGTTATCTATTGGAATACTGACTTTATTGTTGTTTTTCTGTTTTCTGTTATCTATTGGAATAATGACTTTATTGTTGCTTTCTGTTCTCAGTTATCTATTGGATTGGTGGTTTTATTGTGTTGTTTCTGTTTTAAAATTATCTGTTGAATTGATAATTTTAGTGTGTTGTTTTCTGTTTTCAGTTATGTATTGGATTAGCCATGTTATTGTCTTCTTTTCTACTTTCAGTTATCTATTGGATTAATAATTTTATTGTGTTGTTTTCTGTTTTCACTGAATATAGTGGACTTGTTTTATGAGCGTTTTTGTCCACTTTCTGTTCCAGGTTGAACTGTTGATCCTGTGTAGATTATTTTTTTAAATCCGCTTCTCCCACCTTTTTTTGTTTGATTGGAGACTGTTTTAATGTCATGACCATTGTTTTGTGAAATTATAATAGGCACAATCTTATTATAATTTACACATATATCACGCCTAAACGAACATTATCCATCAAGGAATTTCACTTACTTTTTTTTTTTAATTCCTTGATGGATAATATTCGTTTAGGCGTGATATATGTGTAAATTATAATAAGATTGTGCCTATTATAATTTCACAAAACAATGGTCATAAAATTAAGTAACGCCTATATGGCTGAAACAAGAAAACTCTCAGCATGATGTTTTAATGTCAAGTAGAGAGAAGTGTGTATCTCTGTGTATCTGTCTGTGATAAAATTCTATGAACAAGACTTTAATCAGCTATTCACAGGTGACTTTCTATCATATTTTGGTCAAAAGTGTAAACAGTTAAGGGCTAGCGAAAGCGTGAATTTGGAAGGTGGGGCATCACAAGTCAAGGTCACACAGACAAAAAAGAAGACGAAAAAGAAGACAAAGAAGAAAGCACGAGATTAGCATTTTGGCCGGAAGTTGTGTTAAGAGATTTTTCCGGAAACTTCTCAGAATAATTTACATCCGTTATCATTGCCTGTTTCAACTGAAGCTTTCTTCTTCAAGAACCTGGAAAAAAAAAACACGAAAATAAAATAAGAACGCATATTGAATACAACAAGACAAAACAAACATTAAACAAGCGTTCTGATTCTATTTTGTCGTTATGTTTTGTTTTGTTTTGTTTGTTTTTTCGGGTTCCTGTTTGCTTGAACGCGGGCGGTCGCACTTGTTTTGGATTTCTCCTTCAAGATCAGGTCAAAGTGACCTGGAGCAGTACAAAAATCTGTTGGGATATTTTTTCTGTAAGAAAATATTTGGATGAACAGGGAAGTATTTAGAAGGGCTTCAGCATCTTGTTTGTGTCTTGGTTCAGTATTCTTTTGGATTAATGTTTTTATGGAAACTGCGTTCAGCTTGTGTTAGCCCCGGTATGGCTCTAGTAGTCGGTTGGGCTATAAGCAATATGAATTGAACTGAAGCTGTCTTTTCAAACCCTCTGGTAGGCAGTTTTATGCGGGCTGGGTCGTTCTTTCGATACAGCCATGGACTTGGAATGTGATATCTGGAGTTTGGTTCCAGCCGGCATCATCAAAAACTGGCCTGTTGGCTTCCCATCTTAATGTTTCCATCATTCTGGTGGTGTCAGTTTACTGTTTCATAGGTCCACTGGCCTGTTGGCTTCCCATCTTAATGTTTCCATCATTCTGGTGGTGTCAGCTTACTGTTTCATAGGTCCACTGGCCTGTTGGCTGCCCATCTTAATGTTTCCATCATTCTGGTGGTGTCAGCTTACTGTTTCATAGGTCCACTGGCCTGTTGGCTTCCCGTCTTAATGTTTCCATCATTCTGGTGGTGTCAGCTTACTGTTTGATAGGTCCACTGGCCTGTTGGCTTCCCATCTTAATGCTTCCATCATTCTGGTGCTGTCAGCTTACTGTTTGATAGGTCCACTGGCCCGTTGGCTTCCCATCTTAATGTTTCCATCATTCTGGTGGTGTCAGCTTACTGTTTCATAGGTCCACTGGCCCGTTGGCTTCCCATCTTAATGTTTCCATCATTCTGGTGGTGTCAGTTTAGTGTTTCATAGGTCCACTGGTCTGTTGGCTGCCCGTCTTAACATTTCCATCATTCTGGTGGTGTCAACTTACTGTTTCATAGGTCCACTGGCCTGTTGGCTGCCCGTCTTAACATTTCCAGCATTCTGGTGGTGTCAACTTACTGTTTCATAGGTCCACTGGCCTGTTGGCTTCCCATCTTAATGTTTCCATCATTCTGGTGGTGTCAGCTTACTGTTTCATAGATCCACTGGCCTGTTGGCTGCCCATCTTAATGTTTCCATCATTCTGGTGGTGTCAGCTTACTGTTTCATAGGTCCACTGGCCTGTTGGCTTCCCATCTTAATGTTTCCATCATTCTGGTGGTGTCAGCTTACTGTTTGATAGGTCCACTGGCCTGTTGGCTTCCCATCTTAATGTTTCCATCATTCTGGTGGTGTCAGCTTACTGTTTCATAGGTCCACTGGCCTGTTGACTGCCCATCTTAATGTTTCCATCATTCTGGTGGTGTCAGCTTACTGTTTGATAGGTCCACTGGCCTGTTGGCTGCCCATCTTAATGTTTCCATCATTCTGGTGGTGTCAGCTTACTGTTTGATAGGTCCACTGGCCTGTTGGCTGCCCATCTTAATGTTTCCATCATTCTGGTGGTGTCAGCTTACTGTTTGATAGGTCCACTGGCCTGTTGGCTGCCCATCTTAATGTTTCCATCATTCTGGTGGTGTCAGCTTACTGTTTCATAGGTCCACTGGCCTGTTGGCTGCCCATCTTAATGTTTCCATCATTCTGGTGGTGTCAGCTTACTGTTTCATAGGTCCACTGGCCTGTTGGCTTCCCATCTTAATGTTTCCATCATTCTGGTGGTGTCAACTTTCTGTTTCATATGTCCACTGGCCTGTTGGCTTCCCATCTTAATGTTTCCATCATTCTGGTGGTGTCAGCTTACTGTTTCATAGGTCCACTGGCCTGTTGGCTTCCCATCTTAATGTTTCCATCATTCTGGTGGTGTCAGCTTACTGTTTCATAGGTCCACTGGCCTGTTGGCTTCCCATCTTAATGTTTCCATCATTCTGGTGGTGTCAGCTTACTGTTTGATAGGTCCACTGGCCTGTTGACTGCCCATCTTAATGTTTCCATCATTCTGGTGGTGTCAGCTTAATGTTTGATAGGTCCACTGGCCTGTTGACTGCCCATCTTAATGTTTCCATCATTCTGGTGGTGTCAGCTTAATGTTTGATAGGTCCACTGGCCTGTTGGCTTCCCATCTTAATGTTTCCATCATTCTGGTGGTGTCAGCTTACTGTTTGATAGGTCCACTGGCCTGTTGACTGCCCATCTTAATGTTTCCATCATTCTGGTGGTGTCAGCTTAATGTTTCATAGGTCCACTGGCCTGTTGGCTGCCCATCTTAATGTTTCCATCATTCTGGTGGTGTCAGCTTAATGTTTGGTAGGTCCACTGGCCTGTTGGCTTCCCATCTTAATGTTTCCATCATTCTGGTGGTGTCAGCTTACTGTTTCATAGGTCCACTGGCCTGTTGACTGCCCATCTTAATGTTTCCATCATTCTGGTGGTGTCAGCTTACTGTTTCATAGGTCCACTGGCCTGTTGGCTTCCCATCTTAATGTTTTCATCATTCTGGTGGTGTCAGCGTACTGTTTGATAGGTCCACTGGCCTGTTGGCTGCCCATCTTAATGTTTCCATCATTCTGGTGGTGTCAGCTTACTGTTTGATAGGTCCACTGGCCTGTTGACTGCCCATCTTAATGTTTCCATCATTCTGGTGGTGTCAGCTTAATGTTTGATAGGTCCACTGGCCTGTTGGCTGCCCATCTTAATGTTTCCATCATTCTGGTGGTGTCAGCTTACTGTTTCATAGATCCACTGGCCTGTTGGCTGCCCATCTTAATGTTTCCATCATTCTGGTGGTGTCAACTTACTGTTTGATAGGTCCACTGGCCTGTTGGCTGCCCATCTTAATGTTTCCATCATTCTGGTGGTGTCAACTTACTGTTTCATAGGTCCACTGGTCTGTTGGCTGCCCGTCTTAACATTTCCAGCATTCTGGTGGTGTCAACTTACTGTTTCATAGGTCCCTTCTTCCTCCCAAACCACTGTGGCACACACAGACACAGACACACACGCGCGCGCGCACGTGCATGCACAACACACATACACGCACACATACACACACACACACACATTCACACACACACACACACACACACACACACACACACACACACACACACACACACACACACACACACACACACACACACCTTTCCATTTGAAAGATTTGCCAGCGCATAGAATTTTTGGGTTTTTTTTTGTTTTTGTTTTTGTTTTTTGCAGACGCAGGGGGTCTTCCGTATAACTGCTGGCAAATTTGGGTTGCGCACATATGGAATTGCCCGAGGTGACAAATCGCTCTCGATCAAAACTGTAAGCTCCTAAACTCAGGTTTTGTGTGTAGTTGGAATCCAGAATGGACGGGAGACTTAGCCAAGGAGTGGACGGTGAGTGGACATATTTTATGCTAATGAGGGCCATTTGATTGGCCGGCTTGACAGTCAGTATGGACGGTGACGTCCCTGTGACGTCAGCTTGGGTCCCTTTTGGGATCAATCGGTACAGTTATGTATTCTGTCTCTTTCTGTTTGTCGGTCTGTCGGTCAGTTGCTCTCTCTCTCTCTCTCTCTCTCTCTCTCTCTCTCTCTCTCTCTCTCTCTCTCTCTCCTGTTTCTTTATGTTTCTCTCTCTCTCTTTCTCTCTCTTTCTCTCACACACTCTCTCTCTTTCTTTCTCTCTCTCTCTCTCTCTCTCAGTTTCTCTCTCTCTCTGTTTCTCTTTTTATCTCCCCCTCTCTCGCTCTCCTTCTCTCTCTTTCTGTCCACCTCTGTTTCTCTCTGTTCTCTCTCTGTTTCTTTCTCTCTCCCCGCTCTCTCTCTCTGTTTTTCTATCTCTTTCTCTGCCTCTCTCTCTCTTTCTCTGCCTCTCTCTCCCCTCTCCCTCTGTTTTTCTCTCTCTCTCTTTCTCTGTCTCAGTCTCTCTCTCTCTGCTTCTGTCTCTGTCTCTGTCTCTCTCTCTCTCTCTCTGTTTTTTCCTCTCTCTCTCTCTCTCTCTTTCTCTCTCTCTCTGTTTCTCTCTTTATCTATCTGTCTATCTATCTATCTATCTATCTGTCTGTCTATCTGTCTGTCTGTGTCTATTTATCCATCTATCTTTCTGTCTCTGTTGTCTGATCAGATCATGCCTTTGCAAGCAAAACAGTTTCAAACAGAAAGTGTAATCCAAAACGTATGTCCCATTCTGTCCAACAAAAAAAACTGTGGCAGACGAAATAGATTTATTTCCCGTTTGAATGTCCTGTTTATGTCAACATCAGACAAAAGCATACAGTACACCGAAATACATTCTGCATGTTACTGAAACTAGTGACAGAGCTCTGAATGTCGCGTGTAGAGATCGTACGTTACACAGAACTTGAGAGAAAAGAAGAGTAGCGACGGAGAGTTTCTTTCTCGTGAACAACTTTGAGACGTCCTTATGATCGGTAAATCAGAAAAGGAATGGCGTATTTGTGACATACAATTATGGGGGTCTTTCTGTCTTTCTTTCTTTCTGTCTTTCTGCCTGTCT
>JAPXFY010000032.1:6516571-6526571 GCA_030674185.1 Monoplex corrugatus | reverse complement strand
GTTAAAAGTTCCACGGACAGCAAAGAAAACAAACGAGACAGTCTTGAAAGAGGCAAACAAAAAGAACATTAATGAAGGAGAAAAGGAAAAGACAAGCAGTATATATGGGACATTTTATAAGGTAAGAAAAATTTGAGCTCCTAGTCACAACAGGAAAGCTGGAGGGAAAAAAAACAACACTGGGCAGACCCAGGGAGAAAATATTGGACGGACTTGAGCAGTGGATGAAGACAGACAGGGTGGGAGAAGTACTTGCAGCAAGAAAGGATAGATTTATATGGAGGGCCATCATCGCCAACGCCATGCGGCAAGGCACATGATGATGATGATGATGATGATGATGATGATGATGATGATGATGATGATGATGATGATGATGATGATGATGATGATGACGACGATGACGGTGACGATGATGATGATGATGATGATATAAATACATGCACTTTTTTTTTAAAGAAATGGTGTTCTTTATCACCTGGTGTGGGTCTTCATGTGGGACACAAGACCGATCCTGGAGACACATGTTGTTCCACAGACACTGCATGGGAAGGAGTCCTGTGGCCTTGGGTTCTGCTTCTCCTGGTCTGTGTTGTGTTGAATATCAGCTGTTGTGTGCTGTTCACATGAGACTGTGTCCTGTGTGTGTGTGTGTGTGTGTGTGTGTGTGTGTGTGTGTGTGTGTGTGTGTGTGTGTGTGTGTGTGTGTGTGTGTGTGTGTGTGTGTGTGTGTGCTCGCGCGCGCGGCGTGAGTGCGTGTACTCTCTCTCTCTCTCTCTCTCTCTCTCTCTCTCTCTCTCTCTCTCTCTCTCTCTCTCTGTCTATCGTCTGTCTGTCTGTTCGTCTGTCTGTCTGTCGTTTGTCTGTCTGTCTTCGTCTCTGTCTCTGTCTCTGTCTCTGTCTCTGTCTCTGTCTCTCTCTCTCTCTCTCTCTCTCTCTCTCTCTCTCTCTCTCTGTCTATCGTCTGTCTGTCGTTTGTCTGTCTGTCTTCGTCTCTGTCTTTGTCTCTGTCTCTTTCTCTGTCTCTCTCTCTCTCTCTCTCTCTCTCTCTCTCTCTCTCTCTGTATGTCACTGTGTATGTGTCCATGTGTGTGCGTGCGTGATTGTGCGTGTGTGTGTATGTGTGTGCGTGCGCGTGTGTGTGCGTGCGTGATTGTGCGTGTGTGTGTGTATGTGTGTGTATGTGTGTGCGTGCGCGTGTGTGTGTGCGCGCGCGCGCGTGTGTGTGTGTGTGTGTGTGCGTGTGTCTATGTGCGGGTACGTCAGCCAACTGTCAGAAACAAAAAGAAACAGTTGGAAGGCTCCGCCCACACGCACCCATAACCCAGCCCCCCTCCCCACCACACACACACACCACCCTCACCACACATTCTCACCACCACCCTCACCATCACGCTCACCACCACCCTCACCACCACGCTCTCCCGACATGTCCATTCTACCTTCATTATGACAAGATGGCTTTATTGCTACCAGCGCTCTCCCCACCCCACCCCCACCCCCATCCCCACCCCAAACACTGCTGCAAATTGTGGGACAAAGTTTTCAAGAAGACGACCAGTCGCCGTGGTGAATTGGTTAGCGCAACGGACTACCGACTGGAAGGTTGTGGGTTCGAATCCCCATCAGTCCCTTCGAAAGTCATTGTCGGATTTTTTTTCCCGCTCCAACCCGGCTACTACCCAGAGTTTGGAGTGCTTTGGGCCCATTTGGGAAGACTGGGACCACACGGTCGAGTCTCATCCTCTTCACGGATGCGTCACTGAAGGTGTTGCTTAAATCTTCTGACCAGCACTGCTGGTGTCTGTATCTCTCGGGCCTGGTTGACGCCAGGGTATGTTATGACAGTAAGCGTAGAGTACAGCCCTGTCACGCAGTCTCAATCCTAGATGGAACTCCATAACATCATGATTATCATCTTCATCGTCATTATCGCTTTGTGAAAACTGTGCAGTTTCTGTGGCCAATAAGGTGGCGTAGAAAATGGGGCAACAGCAACAAAAAAATTATTTTAAAAAAAAGGAAAAAGAAAACAAAAAGGTGAGCACAACGGTTATCTACGTAAGCGCAATTGTCCTTTGAAAAAAAGAAAAAAAAAGATTTCTGGAAGATGAACACAAGAGCGGTGGAATCAAGGTCGGATATCTGGAGTTTAGTCCCACACGGGCAGCCAACAGGCCAGTTTTTAATATTTCGGGCAGGGATTGAACTCAAGACATTACATTTTGAGTCTACGGATTTATCAAAAGGACCAACCAGCCGGAAATACGAAGAAACCAACACACAAAAGTCAGGACAAAAACGATATGACACAGAAATTCCTTGAAGCTCAAAACGACTTTCACTGTACGTTTACAACTGGCATATATACATGTGTGTGTGTCAGTAGGAATATGACACATCATCATCATCATCATCATCATCATCATCATCATCATCATCAGGTGCCCTGCTGCATGGCGTTGGCGATAATGGACTTCCATCTGTCTCTATCTCTCGTTGCCCCTAGCATCTCCCCCACCCTCCTCGTCCCCAGCCATTCTGCAAGTCCGTCCAGCATTTTCTCCCTAGGTCTACCCGGTGCTCTCTTACCCTCCAGCTTTCCCGTTGTGACCAGGTGCTCCAAATCCCGCTTTCCTCATAAAATGGCCTATAAATGTTACCTGTCTTTTACTAATCTTCCTTATGAGTGATCTACTTGTGTTTGCCTCCATCAAGACTGTCTCGTTTGTTTTCTTTGCTGTCCATGGAACTCTCAACATTCTTCTTAGAAACCACATCTCGGCTGCCTCAATCTTGTTCTGGCTTTGTTTGTTGACTGTCCACGCCTCGCATCCGTACAACAGTATTGGTTCTATATAACATTCAAGAACTCTCTTCCTGATGTTAATTGACAGGCATTTGTTGGTAAGAATGCTTGTCATCTTCTTGAATGTTGTTTTGGCTTGGCCATTCTGCTGGCTATTTCTGATGTGCATGTGCCGTCTGATGAAATGATCGTTCCCAGGTATCTGAATTTATCAACCTGTGTCAAGGTTGTGCCATTTGCTGTTATTTTGCAGGAGGGGACTTCATGTTTTTCATGACACAATGTCTCTTAAATCTCTTCATATGAGAAGAATTCACCGTTTGTATGAAACGTTCAGACTGTGTTTGAACTGTGCGTTGTCGTTTATTGTAGTTTGCTGTTTGTTTCGAAGTGGTGGATTTTGTTGTGTTGTTGGTTGGTTGGTTGGTTGGTTGGTTGGTTGTTTGGTTGGTTGGTTGGTTGGTTGGTTGGTTGGTTTGGTTTGGTTGGGTGGGTTGGGTTGGGTTGGGTTTTGGGGTTGGGTTGGGTTGGGTTTTGGGTTTTGTTTGATTTGGTTTGGGTTGGGTTGGGTTTGGTTTGGTTTGGTTTCGTTTCGTTTCGTTTGGTTTCGTTTTTGGTTTGGTTTGGTTTGGGTTTCGGTTTTGGTTTGGTTTTAGTTTGGTTTGGTTTGGTTTGGATTGGTTTGGTTTTGGGTTTGGTTTGGGTTGGGTTGGTTTTGGTTTGGTTTTAGTTTGGTTTGGTTTGGTTTGGTTAGGTTTGGTTTGGTTTGGCTTGGTTTCGATTTTGTTTTTGTTTTTGTTTTTTTGTTTCGTTTTGTTTTGTTCTGTTTTTTGTTTGTTTTGTTTTTGTTGTTGTTGCTTTGCTTTGTTTTGTTTTGTTTCATTCTGTTTTGTTTTTATTACAATGAATTAATCATGTGAAAATCAGGCAGCTCTCCCTGAGGACACTTCGCGTAGCCGCAGTATAACGCCACCACTTCTATTATTGGTTTTCTCTGCGCATGTACTTTTGTTTGTCTGTTTTTTCCATACCATTCTTTTATCTCATCCGCAGTCTCCTGTTTTCTCATTCCTAATGAAAATCTTTGTTTTTTGGGGACAGAATTTGGTAAGGATACCTCCTTTGTTGCTTTGGGATCTTTAACGTCCGTTGATCAGTGCTGCACACGGATCTTTGGTTTACATTCTCATCGGAAAGGTCTTCTTATGATTAACATTTACCATTTTCTGATACAGGTATAATATCGCTTTTGATATCTCCATAATCAGTCCTTGTTTGTTTGTCCGTGTGTCTTCATTTCTCCTGTAAAATATCAATAATAATGAGAAAAGGAGGAGTTGAGGAGGAGGAAGAAGAAGAAGAGGAGGAGGAGGTGGGAGGGAGACAAAGAAGAAGAACAAGAACAAGAACAAAAGAAAAAGAAGAACAAGAAAAAGAACAACAACATGAGCAAAACGAAGAAGAGAAGAAGAAGAACAACAACAACAACAACAAGAACAACAACAACAACAAGGAGAAGAAGAAGAGGAAGAAAAAGGAGAAGAAAAAGGAGAAGGAGGAGGAGGAGAAGAACAACAACAAGAAGAAGAAGAACAACAACAACAACAAGAAGAACAACGACAAGAAGGAGAACAACAACAAGAAGGAGAACAACAACAAGAAGGAGAACAACAACAAGAAGGAGAACAACAAGAAGAAGGAGAACAACAACAAGAAGGAGAACAACAACAAGAAGGAGAACAACAACAAGAAGGAGAACAACAACAAGAAGGAGAACAACAACAAGAAGAAGAAGAACAACAACAACAAGAAGAACAACAACAAGAAGGAGAACAACAACAAGAAGGAGAACAACAACAAGAAGAAGAAGAACAACAACAACAACAAGAACAACAACAAGAAGGAGAACAACAACAAGAAGGAGAACAACAACAAGAAGGAGAACAACAACAAGAAGGAGAACAACAACAAGAAGGAGAACAACAACAAGAAGGAGAACAACAACAAGAAGGAGAACAACAACAAGAAGGAGAACAACAACAAGAAGGAGAACAACAACAAGAAGGAGAACAACAACAAGAAGGAGAACAACAACAAGAAGGAGAACAACAACAAGAAGAAGAACAAAACAACAACAAGAAGAACAACAACAAGAAGGAGAACAACAACAAGAAGGAGAACAACAACAAGAAGGAGAACAACAACAAGAAGGAGAACAACAACAAGAAGGAGAACAACAACAAGAAGAACAACAACAACAAGAAGAAGAAGAACAACAACAACAAGAACAAGAACAACAAGAAGAACAACAACAAGAACAAGAACAAGAACAAGAACAAGAACATAAAATACAAGAAGAAGAAGAACAAGGACAAGAAGAAGAAGAAAATAACATGATTCATAAAAGTTATTTTTAAAACGCAGCTAGTTCCAGTTTTCGTCGTCACAGTATCAAGTCAACATAATATCTTGAAAATTACCTGATTTCCATTTCTGACGTTTTTGCGCCCTGTGTCAAAAAAAGATGAAATATGTTCTTCATGATTTTTGGCTTGAAGTTAGAATTTATAGCGAGTCTTTTTTTTTTTTTTTTTTTTTTTCATTTTTTATTATTTCTTTGCACGAAACCCTAGGAAATGAATCACCTAAGTATATGTACATGTATGCATTGAACGGTTGCTAAAGGACCAAGCCTGTAAACCGGTGGAAAACGAAAACCACATTCCTCCATAAATGCTGGACTCATGACACACTGTGTGGCTTGTTTGAGATATTATCAGACAGACTTGAGAGAAGACAGAAGACAGACAGACAGAGACAGAAGACAAAGACAGAGAGAGGCAGGGACAGAGACCGAGACAGAGAGAAAGAGAGAGAGAGAGCAAAAGACAGACAGACCAACAGAGCCTGAGAGAGAAAGAGAAAAAGATACACGAGAGAGAGGGGGCGGGAGAGAAAGAGAGAGAGGGGCAGACAGACAGACACACAGACACACATACACACACTGAGAGGACAGACAGACAGACAGACAGAGACAGAGACGGACACAGATACAGACAGACAGAAAGAGAGACAGAGAGGGAGAGAAACAGACCGACAGACTGACCAATAGAGCCTGAGAGGAAAAGAGAAAAAGACACAGAAAGACATGGAGACAGAGAAAGAGGAGGGGGGGATAGAGAGACAGACAGACAGACAGGCAGAGATAGAGAGACAGACAGACAGAGACAGACACAGAGACAGGTAGACAGAAAGACAAAGAAAAACAGAGACACACAGAGAAAGAGAAACAGACAGAGACAGATAGAGAGATAGATGAGAGAGACAACAGACAGACAGGCAGAAAAAGACAGACAGATAGGAGAGGGAGAGAGAGACAGAAAAACAGGCAGACAGAGACAGAAAGGGAGAGAGAGAGAGATTGAGAGACAGAGACAGGCAGACAGAAACAGACACAAGAGAGAGAGAAACATAGGGAGACAGAGCGACAGAGACAGAGACACCGAGAGAGAGAGAGACAGACAGACAGAGAGAGACAGACAGACAGACAGAGACAGAGACACAGAGAGAGAGAGACAGAGACAGAGAACAGAGAGAGACAGACAGACAAGAGAGACAGGACAGACAGAGAGAGAAAGAAGACAGACAGAGACACGAGAGACAGAGACAGAGACAGAACAAGAGAGAGAGCGACAGACAGACAGACACAGGAGACACGACGAGACACAGAGAGGAGAGAAGAGAAGACAGAGACAGAGACAAGCCAGAGAGGGCAGACAGAGACAGGACACGAGCAGAAGACAGACAGACAGAGAGAGAGACGACAGACAGAGAAGAGAGAGAGACAGACAGACAGACATGGGACAGGAGAAAGAGAGAGACAGACAGACAAGACAGAGACACAGAGATAGACAGACAGCGAAAGAGAGAGAGTACAGAGACAGACAGAGAAAGAGAGAGAGTACAGAAGAGACAGACAGACAGAGAAAGAGAGAGAGTACAGAGACAGATAGACAGAGAAAGAGAGAGTACAGAGACAGACAGAGAAGAGAGAGAGTACAGAGACAGACAGACAGAGAAAGAGAGAGAGTACAGAGACAGATAGACAGAGAAAGAGAGAGAATACAGAGACAGTTAGACAGACAAAAAGAGAGAGAGAGTACAGAGACAGACAGACAGACAAAAAGAGAGAGGGAGAGAGAAAGAGAGGGAGAGAGAGAAAGAGACAGACATACAAAGAGAGAGCAAGTACACAGACAGATAGAAAGAGGGAGACAGAAAGAGACACAGAGAGAGAGGGAGGGAAGGAGAAAGGAGAGAGAGACAGAGAAGGAGGGAGAGAACAAATGAGGGGGAAACAGGCCTTTTGTGAGGGCTGACAGGGGATGTGATGGATGAGCGTTAGGTAGGGGTTTTGGCTTGTGGCCTGGGTCATGACTGTCCGATCATCAAGCGGATTTCTTGTCATACGTACATACTCCCACTTATTCGTACACTGCTTTTTTTTTTCTCCTTTTTTTTTTATTATTATTATTATTAATTTTGTCCCGATTTCTACGCCACCTCCCCAATGGGGATGCATGGGGTTCTTTCAGTATAAATAGTATCCCCATCTTCTGGAAATTCTGTGCCAGAAATTTCCTCTGTTCTGTGTCACTGTCTTTGTTTCTGCCTTGTTCCTTTGTTTTCTGTCATTTCTTCCTGTCATTTTCTGCCTTGCTGGTCCATTCACCTACATGTGTTCGATAAAGTTTTGCCTACTTTTTCTTAGGATTGATAATTAGGTACATGTACTTAGAGCATATGCATTAAGAGGGATATGAGATATGCGGAAGCAATTTTAGGTAATTTATAATTTTGTATATGTTTAGGTGTCCTTATGTATGCCAGACAACCTGAAAAGGAACTTCTTCCGAGCAGCAGTAGAGTCCGTTCTTACATATGGCTCAATCTCATGGACCCTAACAACGACATTGGAGAAGAAGATTGATGGAGCATACACACGAATGCTGCGTGGAGCCCTAAACAAATCCTAGAGAGAACATCCAACTAACAAAGAGTTATATGGTAAGATCCCACCAATCAGTAAATACGTCAACGTTTCGCGGGACACTGCTGGCGTAGCAAAAAAGAACTGGTGGGAGATGTTCTACTATGGAGACCCAGTCACGGCAAACAAAGACCAGGACGTCCAAAGAAGACCTTCATCGACCAACTGATGGATGATACGGGCCGTCAGTATGATGAACTACCTACTGCAATGTCTGACAGAGAAGGATGGAAGAAACGTGTCATGGATAGGCGAGCAAGCTCGACATGATGATGATGATGATGATGATGATGATGATGATGATGATGAGGTATGCTTATATTTGTATTCAGATGTGTTTTTCAAATCCCCTGTGTAATAAATTGGACGGAGTGGTCAACACCAGGGGCATGTCCTTAGATTATGTGCGCGAATGTGTGTACTTAATTTTCTTTCTTTTTTTTCTTTTTTTTTTTCGTGTCAAAGTTTTGGGCTTTGAGGCGGTTTAGTCCTGATAGGGCTCTATGCAGTCGGCTGGGCTTTAAACAATAACAACAACTACTACTACGCCACCTTAAAGACCACAGAAGCTGGACAATCTTTCACAATGATGATGCTGCTGCTGTTGCTGCTGCTGCTGCTGTTGCTGCCGCTGATAATGATGATGATGATGATGGTGATGGTGGTGATGATGGTGGTGGTGTTGGTGGTGGTGATTTTCTTCTTCTTGTCTAACGCCGTCAAACGTGGAGACCAGATCTCATGACGAAATCGGCAGTCTTCTGCAACGCCTCCACACAGCCATGCAGCTTCTCCAGGAGTCCGGCAGGCTCTGGCCAGATCTCGTCCCTCAGCTTCCGTAGACCAGGGCAGTCCTGCAATATGTGCTCGGCTGTCTGCTCTGCCAGTCCACAGGAGCAGAGTGGAGAGGGTGCAAGGCGGAGCTTTCTGGATGGTGATGATGGTGATGATGGTGGTGATGGTGGTGGTGGTGATGATGATGATGGTGGTGGTGGTGGTAATGATGGTGGTGGTGGTGGTGGTGATGATGATGGTGATGATGGTGGTGATGGTGGTGGTGGTGATGATGATGATGGTGGTGGTGTTGGTGGTGATGATGATGGTGATGATGGTGGTGATGGTGGTGGTGGTGATGATGATGATGGTGTTGGTGTTGGTGGTGATGATGATGGTGGTGATGGTGGTGGTGGTGATGATGATGATGGTGGTGGTGGTGGTAGTAATGATGGTGTTGGTGTTGGTGGTGATGATGATGGTGATGATGGTGGTGATGGTGGTGGTGGTGATGATGGTGATGATGGTGGTGATGGTGGTGGTGGTGATGATGATGATGGTGGTGATGGTGGTGGTAATGATGGTGGTGGTGGTGGTGATGGTGGTGGTGGTGGTGATGATGATGATGATGATGATGACGACGACGATGAGGGTGATAATCATGACGCTTTTCGACTGGTTACTTCTTAAAACATAGCCGGGGAGTCTCGATATTATCATCATCATCATCATCATCATCATCATCATCATCATCATCATCATCATAATTATCATTGTTGTTGTTGTTGTTGTTGTTGTTGTTGTCGTCGTCGTCGTCATCATCATTATTACCATCATTACTATTATTATATTATAATTTTTACTATCATTATTATCATTGTTGTTCTTGTTGTTATTAGTGTTGTTGTTATTTATTATTATCATTATTATTATATCATTATCATCATCATCATCATTATTAAAGTCGTCGTCGTCGTTGTCGTTGTCGTCGTTGTCGTTGTTGTCGTTGCTGTTGTTGTTGTCGTTGTTGTTGTTATCGTCATTGTCGTCAACATCGTTATTGCTATTATTGTTATTATTATTGTTATTATCATCGTTATTACTATTATTGTTATTACTCTTATCATCATCAGCATCACCATCTCATTCATCATCGTCATAAATATTTCTATTATCATTTTGGTGTTTAAATCCAAGTCAACTGCTCAGGCAATATCAGGGCATAACATCTTAAATCACACACACTCACACACCACACACACACACACACTACACACAACCACACACTACACACACACACACACACACACACACACACACACACAACACACACACACCACACACAACACCACACAACACAACTCACA
>JAPXFY010000032.1:6489071-6511571 GCA_030674185.1 Monoplex corrugatus | reverse complement strand
TGATAACGATACACAATTGCCTTCAATTTCGAGCAATCGTTTGGTGTGTACATTTGATCAAAGTGGGTACGTATCGAAATTTGATTTCCCAAAATCATTGAAATCACAAGACAGGGCATTCTGATGCTCCCAAAAGTTCAGTAATGCGTGTAACCGCCATTGCTGTTCTGGCACTCGACGCAGCGAGTCCTCATCGAGTTGACCAGGTTGGTGAAGATCCTCTGTGGAAGCGCCTGCCACTCAGCCTGCAGCATCTGGTAGAGGTGTTGGGCATCCCTGGGAGGGGGGTGGTTGCTCCTCACTTTGCGATCCAGCTCATCCCAGAGGTTCTCAGTCGGGTTGAGATCGGGACTGCATGCTGGCCACTCCATTCTGTTGACTCCAGACTGCTGCAGGAAGTCATTGACCACCCTTGCCCTGTGGGGGCGACCGTTGTCATCCTGGTAGACAGCCGTCGGTCCCATCTGCTGCAATGTAGGCACAGCCAGCGATCGAAGGATCTCATCCCGGTATCGGAGGCCAGTCAGGTTACCCTGTACATGATACAAGGGTGTTCTGTGGTGAAGGCTGAAGGCCCCCCAGACCATTACAGAACCTCCACCAAAGGCCACCTTTTCTTGGACAGTGGTGTCAATAAAGCGTTGCCCTGGGCGCCTCCAGACCCTCAGTCGGCCGTCGTTGTGGTTCATGGTGAAGCGTGATTCATCACTGAACAGGACCTGGGACCATTGCCTCACGTGACGTCTGCAGAAGGCGCGGCGTGCTGCCCTATGGGCTGGAGTTAAGCGTGGCCGTACAGCTGGGCGACGAGAACGGAGGTTAAACCCATGAAGGCGGTTCCGTATGGTCTGCTGGCTGATGTTGATGTTAGTAGCCACCCTCAGCTGCCTTCGAATGATGCTGGAAGGGGCTGTTCTTGTCTGCAGGGCTTGTCGTTCAATGAGACGATCTTCACGTGGGTTTGTCTTCTTCGGTCGACCAGATCTGCGTCTTTCATGGACCCTCCCAGTGGCTGTGAAGCGTTGAATCAGTCTGACAATGACCGAGATGGACACCTGCAGTCGCCTGGCCACTTCTCGCTTGGGAACACCATCTTGGAACCATGCAACAGCTCGTCCCCTCTCAAACTCGCTCAATTTTCGTCGTGGAGGCATTGTCAATCAGGCTACTACTGGTGGAATGTCTTCTTATAAAGCCAAGCAAGAGACAGCATCTCACACATAAACAGCAGTGCTTGCACGTGCATAATGATTTTTCCATCTGGCTTGTGCAATGTGTTCAGGCAGAACGGTCCAAAACAAGGTCCTTTTCGCAAGTTTCCGCTTTTCCGTTTGCGGCCAAGCTCAGTAGTAGAGAATCCCGTGCAATTTTCGCACTAACACAACATCGCCCACTTACAGCTGAACAAGAATTCATAACAATTTGGCTGGATTGAGAAATAAATAACAGTAGCGAACTGAGTTTATTACGCACCTGTTTTCTCATAGTGATCCTTAACTTTTTGTGCGTAGCTTATATATATATATATATCTGTCTATCTATCTATCTATGTCTGTCTATCTAGCTTGTTCTCAGAGAAAGAGACAGACAGACTAGAGAGACAGACAGAGACAAACACAGAGAGAAAGAGAGTACAGACACACAGATAGAGTGAGGGAGAGAGAGTGAGGGAGAGAGAGAGAGAGAGAGAGAGAAAGGGACAGGGTATGTGTGAGACAGACAGACAGACAGAAAGACAGACAGATAAAGAGAGAGTTCTTTGTGGTGGCCAGCTGAACATAAATAAGAACAGCCATGTACTTTATCAGTGTCCAGGTGTTGGATGTGCTAAACAGCTATCGTTTCTACTCCACGACCTGACCTTGCTTGTGTGTGCTGAGAATAGCTTGTGGTTGTGTCTTGTGTCTTGTGTTCTCTCTTTTGTTTTCTTTTGTGTTTTGTGTTTTGTTTTATTGTGTTTTATGGGGAGGGCGTGTGTTTAATGTCTTGTGTTTGGGGGGGGGGGTTGTGTCTGTGTCTTGTCTGTCCGTCTTTCTCTGTCTCTTGTCTCTTGTCTGTCTGTTTGTCTGTCTGTCTATGTCTCTCTATCTGCATGTCTCCCTTTTCCTCCCTCCCTCCTCTCTCTCTCTGTCTCTCTCTCTCTATCAATCTATCTATCTATCTATCTGCTTGTCTGTCTGTCTGTCTGTCTGTGTCTCTCTATCTGCATCTGTCTCCCTCCTTCCCTCCCTTCTCCCTCCCTCTCTCTCTCTCTCTATCTACCTGTCTATCTATCTATCTATCTATATCTGTCTGTCTGTCTGTCTGTCTATATATCTATCTATCTATCTATCTATCCATCTATCTGTCTGTCTATATATCTATCTTTCTATCTATCTATCTGTCTATCTATCTATCTATCTATCTGTCTATATATCTATCTATCTAGTCGTCTGTCTATCTATCTTGTTCTCTGAGAAAGAGAAAGAGACAGACAGACAGACTAGAGAGACAGACAGAGACAAACACAGAGAGAAAGAGAGTACAGACACACAGAGAGAGAGAGAGAGGGAGAGACAGACAGACAGACAGACGAGACAGACAGACAGACAAAGAGAGAGTTCTTTGTGGTGGCCAGTTGAACATAAATAAGAACAGCCATGTACTTTATCAGTGTCTTGGTGGTGGATGTGCTAAACAGCTATCGTTTCTACTCCACGACCTGACCTTGCTTGTGTGTGCTGAGAATAGCTTGTGGTTGTGTTGTGTTCTCTCTTTTCTTTTCTTTTGTGTTTTGTGTTTAGTGTTTTGTTTAATTTGTTTTATGGGGGAGGGCGTGTGTTTAATGTCTTGTGTTTGGGGGGGTAGGTTGTGTCTGTGTCTTGTCTGTCCGTCTTTCTCTGTCTCTTGTCTCTTGTCTGTCTGTTTGTCTGTCTGTCTGTGTCTCTCTATCTGTCAGGGGTCAGGGGGAGGTAATATCTTAGGGTTGGCCACACGTATACGTGACAGAATCGAAAGCCATTGACAAACAGGACGGGTTTTTACGCACATACAATAAGTTGACATGACTTACGGTTCTTGTCTGTCTGTCAGTTCAAAACACGCCCAACAGGTGGCGTGGTATCCTTGGCCCGGTGGTCAGTCATCATCATCGTCGTCACCTTCAGTCATCGTCATTATCATCATCGTCGTCGTCGTCGTCGTCGTCGTCATTATCATCATTATCCATTTATCGACCACATCACCGTCGTCGTCATCCATAATCCATCATCGGTCACTTTGTCATCGTCATCATTCGTCATCGTCATCGTCATCATCATCCATCACCAGCCTCGTCATCGTCATCAACATTGTCGCCGTAGTCGTCGTTGTCGTCGTCATCGTTCATCATCATCATCATCATTCATCAATTGTATCGTCGACATCATCGTTGTCATCGTCATCATTATACATTATCTGCCATAATATCGTTATCGTCGTCATCATCATCCATTCATCCATTCATCAGCATTTCGTCGTTGTCATCAACGTCATCATCATCATTATCCATTATCCACCACAATATCATTATCGCCATCATCATCCATTCATCAACTGCATTGTCGTCGTCATCGTCATCGTTATCCATTATCCACCACAATATCATCATAGTCATCATCATCATCCATTCATCAACTGCATTGTCGTCGTCATCGTCGTCATCATCATTATTATCCATCATCAACCACAACATTCTTATTCTTATTCTTGGTATTGCTTAAAGTCCAGCGGACAACGTCGAGCCATATCAGGGCTATAACCGTTTCAATACGTATGTGACCTCCCACCACGAAAACAGTCTTAACTAGCATTTGGGGCATTTTCAGATATACATATCACTAGAAAGTGTACATTCTGCTGATTATTTTGGTACTTGAATAAAGCTTGTACTCAAAAAAAATGTAGAAGTTATGTATGTTTAAAGTCATTAAGTTATATGACGGCCATTTTGAGAAAACGGCCTCTAAAGTTTTTGTGTGCTCTCCTACACATTTTCCTTATATTTCTTTATTTGGAGGCTTTGACCCAGTTTGTTTCTAATTTTCGCTGTCATTATCTGAAAGGTGCACCAAAGAGCTTTCCATCAGTATATTACATGTGCGGGTACTGTACAGGTTACGGTTCATAATAAGAGACAAAAAGAGGTACCTTTGATAGGAAATTGCGTTCTCTCTGCTGCGATCAGTGCATTAAAATATCGATTTAAATTGATTTATAGTACTTTTTCAAGAAAAAAATTTCTGTGGGGGATAGATTATAGTCTACAGAAATCAATTTTGAGAAAAAGTCAAAACACACCAGATAGACCCTCAGTCACCTTTTCAGCTCCTAGTGCTGTTCGACTGACTGCGAGTTAAGACTGATTTCGTTGTGGGAGGTCACATATGTACGTACATTACTTCAGCAGGGGAAAAAAGGAACTGAAAATTAAAAACACACTCCAATGCACTGCACCTGGGCATATAAACTACGAAGATGTCCCCGACGCCGACCAACCCGTCCAATTTATCACGCAAGGGATTTAAAAAACATACCTGAATACAGATTTAAACAGAATTAAAAGGACACTAAAACATAGAAAAAGGGGCCTAAATTACTCAAAAACTGCTTCCGCGTATCTCATTTCCCTGGAGCCAAAAGTGCGCTAAATATATATATATACCCAGTTATCAATCTTTAGAGAAAGTATTAAGACTTTATTACACACATACAGGTGAATGGACCAGCAAGGCAGAAAATGATAGGAAGAAAATACAGAAAACAAAGGAGGAAGAAAGAAACAAAGAGAGCGAGAGAAAAGAGGAAATTTCCAGCACAGAATTTCCAGAAGGTGGGGATACTGTTTATACCGAAGGAGCCCCCGGCATCCCCACGGGGGAACTACAACATTGCTGTCATCATCTGCCATGATAATCTACCATCATCATCTACCATCATCATCTACCATCATCATCTACCATCATCATCTATCATCGTCATCTACCATCATCGTCATCTACCATCATCATCTATCATCATCATCATCTATCATCATTATCTATCATCATTATCTATCATCATCATCTACCATCATCATCTACCATCATCATCTATCATCATCATCTACCATCATCATCTACCATCATCATCTATCATCATCATCTACCATCATCATCTATCATCGTCATCTATCATCGTCATCTATCATCATTATCTATCATCATTATCTATCATCATTATCTATCATTATTATCTATCATCATTATCTATCATCATCATCTACCATCATCATCTACCATCGTCATCTACCATCGTCATCTATCATCGTCATCTATCATCATCATCTATCCATCATCATCTTATCATCATTATCTATCATCATTATCTATCATCATTATCTATCATCATTATCTATCATCATTATCTATCATCATCATCTACCATCATCATCTACCATCGTCATCTACCATCATCATCTATCATCATCATCTACCATCATCATCTACCATCGTCATCTATCATCATTATCTATCATCATTATCTATCATCATCATCTACCATCATCATCTACCATCATCATCTACCATCATCATCTACCATCATTATCTATCATCATTATCTACCATCATTATCTACCATCATCATCTACCATCATCATCTATCATCATCATCTATCATCATCATCATCATCTCATCATCGTTATCTATCATCATTATCATCATCATCATCTATCATCATCATCTACCATCATCATCTATCATCATCATCATCATCTATCATCATTATATATCATTATCTATCATCATTATCTATCATCATCATCTATCATCATTATCTATCATCATCATCTATCATCATTATCTATCATCATTATCTATCATCATTATCTATCGTCATTATCTATCATCATTATCTATCATCATTATCTATCATCATTATCTATCATCATTATCTATCATCATATTATCTATCATCATCATCTACCATCATCATCTACCATCATCATCTATCATCATTATCTATCATCATTATCATCATCATCATCTATCATCATCATCTACCATCATCATCTATCATCATCATCATCTATCATCATTATATATCATTATCTATCATCATCATCTACCATCATTATATATCATCATCATTTATCATCATCATTTATCATGAATGAATGAATGAAAATTTATATCGCGCAACAAAAATCTCCATGCTATAAAAGCATGCTCGCGGCGCACGGTGGGGAGGAGGGGGGGGGGCACAAAAACAATTCCACACAGCCTTTGCACCAACATTCATAAAGGCATTCAAGGTATTCACATTCAAATAAACAATCCCATACAACATTAGAAAAAGTGTGTCTTGAGACTAGATTTAAAGGATGAATGAGTCTTTTTCTCCCTGATGCTCATGGGAAGCATGTTCCACTTGGTAGGGGCAAGGTATTTAAATTCTCGCTAACCATATCTTTTGGTTTTAACATCCCTTATCCCAGGAACATGAAGAAGAGACTTGGAAGCAGATCTCAGACTGCGAACAGGTTTATATTCAGAAAGAAGATCTTTAAGATAAGAAGGACTACTAGAGTTGAGTGCACGGTAGGTGATAGTTAGTAGTTTGTGATTGATGCGTTGTTGAACTGGGAGCCAGTGCAGATTCCGTAAGATGGGAGTTATGTGTTCAGTCTTCCTGCATCTAGAGATTACTCTGGCAGCTGCGTTTTGTACAGCCTGCAGACGCTGTATTTTCACCTGAGGGAGACCAGCAAGTAGACTATTACAGTAGTCTAATTTTGAGAGTACTAGTGTGACAGCAACAGTCTTAGCAGCTTGAATAGTCAAGTACTGGCGGGCTTTACCAAGAGATCGGATATGGCAGTAGCAAGTTCTGATGATTGAATTGATCTGATCATGCATCGAGAGATTAGCACCCAGAAACACTCCTAGTGTTTTTACTTTCTTCGAGAAAGGGATGTCTGCACTACAGACCGAAAGTGAAGAAAAAGGGACAATTTCTCTTTTAGGAGCAGTTCCGACTAGCAGAACTTCAGTTTTCTCTTCATTCAACTTCAACCGGTTTGCAGACATCCAATGTTTTATTTCCAGACAGCACAATTCAACATTTTTCTTTGATTCAAGAGTGAGAGTATTGTCGGAGGGAAGGCGGGAAAGAGTTGGGAATCATCCGCAAAGAAATGAAAGTCAACATTGAACTGTTCAATCAGAGAAGCCAGGGGTCTTGTGTATAGAGAGAAGAGAAGAGGTCCGAGGACCGATCCTTGCGGAACGCCTGTAAGAAGAAGTGTTTCTTTCGAATATGAAGACCGGACAAGAACTTTTGAGATCTCTCAGAAAGATATGAAGTGAACCATAACAAGACAGTTTTGTTCAGGCCGATTTCAGTGTGAAGACGCTGCAAGAGAAGGGTGTGATCCAGGGTATCAAAAGCAGCGCTCAAGTCTAGCAGAACAAGAATGGCATTGTCACCATGGTCAAGAAAAGAAAGGAGGTCATTTAATATGCGGAGAAGTGCAGTTTCAGTACTATGTCCACATTTGTACGCTGACTGGAACTTCACTTCGAGATTGTGTGAGACAAGATGTGCTGTCAACTGATCCACAACGGCTCTCTCTATAAGTTTTGAAAGAAATGGCAAGTTCGAAACTGGACGGTAATTATTTAGGATCTCAGGGTCTAAACCAGGCTTTTTGAGTAGTGGTTTGACAATAGCTTGCTTAAGAGTACGGTTCCCGACTGAAGGCTGAGATTTATGATTTCCTGAATTACAGGAAGCAGAATGTCCGAAAATTCTAGGAGTGTTGTCGGAATTGGATCTACAGCTGCAGTGGTTGGTTTGGACTTATACAACAGTTTCTGGATGGTTTCAAGTGAGATGGGCTCAAAATCAGACATTGCATCAGGACCACAAGCAGAGGATGCAGCAGTTAGATTGTGATGAATTTGTGGGAAAGTCTGCACGATTTTCTGAATCTTGTCAAAAAAGAACTGAGAGAATGCGTTTGCAGCTTCTTCAGAAGGTAGATCAGGAAAAGTGGTCGACTTATCAGTATTATTTAAAACAGAATTTAATACTTGAAACATTTTCCTTGGGTCAGATGATGCGTTACCGAGCTGGTTGTGAAAATGAGCTGCTTTAGCGTTTTTGATTTCTTGAGTAAGCGCATTCCTTGTCTGTTTATAGATATCTCTATGAATCACTAGTCCTGTTTTGCGCATCTTTCGTTCAGCCCTACGTTTAGCCTGCTTAGCTGAAAGAATCACATCATTCAACCAAGGGGATGAGGGACGATGCAGACAGTCTTTTCTTTCTCTGGAGCATGTTTGTCTAACAGATTAGACAGAACTGTGCTGTAGCTATGTACTAGCTCATCAACATTATGATGAGTGTCAGAAAGAAGGAGGGAATGAGACAAATCATCTCTAAACAGTGTTCTATCAATGCCCTTAACATTTCTACAGTGAATAGTTTGGCGTGGGACTCTTGGTCTCGAAAAATCTGTTTCCAGTTTAAGGAGAAAATGATCAGACAAATGGACATCTTCGACAACAATGGAAGTTACAAAGCTATCATTTCTAACCATGACAACATCCAAGGTATGGCTCTTAGTATGGGTGGGTACATTAACAAGTTGGATAAACCCAAGAGATGTAAACAAATCCACAAAACGTTTTGTGTCACTGTTACAGGCTTATCTAGATGGAAATTCAAGTCACCGACAATCACAACATTCTCTGCAGGTAGACCAGCAACAGTCAAGAAGGTCTCAAACTCCGTGAGAAAGTCAGATACAGTACAGCCATTTTTAATAGAGGAGGGAGGGCGGTAAATACAAACAAGTCGTACTGACTTCTTGCCCCTCGAAATACACACCTCAATGGTATCAAAGGTAATAAAAGAACGTCGCTTACACTCACGAATCGTTAAGTAATTACGGTACAGGATGGCTACACCACCATCATCATAACTCTATCATCATTATCTACCATCATCACATCTACCATCATCATCTACCATCATCATCTAATCATCATTAATATCATTATCTATCATCATTATCTACCATCATTATCTACATCATCATCTATCATCATCATCTATCATCATTATATATCATTATCTATCATCATCATCATCATCATCTATCATCATTATATATCATTATCTATCATCATTATCTACCATCATCATCTATCATCATCATCATCTATCATCATCATCATCATACATACATCATCATCATCATCATCTTCATCATTATATCTATATCATTCATCACATAATCATCACCATCATCATTCAAATCATCTCTAAACATCTACATCAACATCTCTATCATCATATATATATCATTATCTATCATACACAATCTATCATCATTATATCTCATTCTTAATCAATATCATCATCATCATCACATATCAATTAATAAAATTTTTCTACTCATCATCATATCATCATCAATCTACATTCATTATAAATAATCTAACAATCCACAAATCTTTTCATATACTTATCTATCATAAATCATATCATCATAAATCTCACATCTCATCATATACTACATCATATCATCATCCAAATCATCAATATCATCATATCATATCATCATCTATATATATCATATCATCATCATCATCATCATCATATAATATCATCTATCATCATCATCGTTATATATCATTATCAAATCATATCACACATCACATCATCATCATCATATCATCATCATCTATCATCATTACATCATCATCACATCATCATCATCATCATCATATCATCATATATCATCATTATACATCATCTACATCATCAATCATCATTATATATCATCATCATCATCATCATCACATTATATATCAATTATCTATCATCATCATCTATCATCATTATATCACATATATCAATCAATCATCATCAATATCTATCTCATATTCATCATCTATCACATCATCATCTCAATCATCCATCATCTATCATCATCTATCACATATCATCATCATATCATATCATCATATCATTCATCATCATCATTATCATATCTAATCATCATCATCATCATCATTCATATATATCAATCTACAATCACATCATCATTATCATATCAATCCATACATCATCTATCATATATATCATCATCATCTATCATCAATCATCATCATCATCTATCATCATCATTATATATATTCATCTATCTATCATCATCATCATCATCATTATATCATTATCTATAATCATCTATCATCACATCTCCATCATCTATCACATCATCATCATTATCATCATATCATATCATTATCATCATCTCATCATCAACATCATCATCATATCATCATCATTAATATCATCTATATCATCATCATATCATCATATATCATATACAATCATCATACATCATATCATCATCAATCTCATCATACATCATCTACAATCTATCATATTCATATATCTATTCATCATCTATCATCATATATCATCTATCTATCATCAATCATCTATACATCTATCATCATCATCATCTATCATCATTATTATAATCATCATCACATCTCATCATATCATCATCATCATCTCATCATATACATATCATCATCTATCATCATCATATATCATTATCATCATCATCATCTATCATCATTCATATCATATCATCTACTCATCATCATCATCTATCATCATCATCATCATATCATATCATCATCATCATCATCTATATCATTATATATCATTACATCATCATCATCATCATCATCATCATTCATATTATATATATTATCATCACTCATCATCTACATCATTCATCTACATCATATCATCATCATCATCATCATCATCATCATCATATATATCATTATCATTATCTATCATCATCATCATCATCATCTATCATCATCATCTATCATCATTATATATCATTATCTATCATCATCATCTATCAACATTATCTACATCATTCATATCATCATCATCATCATCTATCATCATATATATCATATCATCATCATCATCTATCATCATTATATATCATTATATTCATCATCATCTATCATTATCTACCATCATCATCTATCATCATCATCATCATCATCATCATCATTATATATCTTTATCTATCATCATCATCATCATCATCTATTATCATCATATCTATCATTATCTATCATCATCATCATCATCTATCATCATTATATATCATTATCTTCATCATCATCATCTATCATCATATTAATATCATTATCTATCATCATCATCATTCATCTATCATCATCATCTCATCATCATCATCTATCATCATTATATATCATTTATCATCATCATCAAATCATCATCTACATCATCATCTATCATATCATCATCATCTATCATCATTATCTATCATCTCATCATCATCTATCATCATATATATCATATCTTATCTCATCATTTTATCATCACATTATCATATCATCATCTATCATCATCATCATCATCATCTATCATCATATATATCATTATCTATCATCATCATATCATCTATCATCATTATATTCATATCATCTATCATCATCTATCATCATATTATCATCATTATATCTATCATATATCTATCTATCATCATCATCATCATCTATCATCATATATATCATTATCTATCATCATATCTATCTATCATCTACCATCATCATCTATCATCATCATCTATCATCATTATTATCATTATCTATCATCTATTATTATCATCATCATCTACCATCATCATCTATCATCATCATCATCATCTATCATCATATATATCATTATCTATCATCATATCTATCATCATATCTATCATCACTTATCTATCATCATCATCTATCATCATTATCTATCATCATTCATCATTATCATCATCATTATCATATCATCTATCATCATCTATTATCATATCTATAAATTATCTATCATCATTATCATCTCATCATCTTATCATCATTATCTATCATCATATCTATCATCATCTTATCATATCTATCATTATCTATCATCATATCATCATATTTCATCATTATCTATCATCATTATCATCATCATATCTTCATCATTCATCTATCATCTATCATCATCATCTATCATCATTATCATCATAATCTATCATCATTATCTCATATCATCTATCTATCTATCATCATCATCATCTTATCATATATATCATTATCTATCTTCATTATCTATCATCATCATCTACAATATCATCTATCATTATCATCATCATATATCATCATCATCTACCATCATTAATTATATCATCATTATCTATCATCATTATCTACCATCATCATCTATCATATCATCTATCATCATTATCTATCATCATTATATCATTATCTATCATCATTATATATCATAATCTATCATCATTATCTATCATCATCATCTACCATCATCATCTATCATTATCATCATCATCTATCATCATCATCTATCATCATTATACATCATTATCTATCATCATAATCTACCACATCATCTATCATCATTATCTATCATCATTATATCATTATCTATCATCATTATCTATCATCATCATCTACCATCATCTATCAATCATCACTCTATCATTATATATCATTCTCTATCATCATCATCTATCATCATCATCATCATCTATCATCATTATATATCATTATCTATCATCTATCTATCATCATCATCTACCATCATCATCTATCATATCATCATCATCTATCATCATTATATATCATTATCTATCATCATATCTACCATCATCATCATCATCATCATCTATCATCATTATATCATCATTATCATCATTATCTATCATCATTATTACCATCATCATCTACCATCATCATCTATCACCATCATCTATCATCATCATCTACCATCATCATCTATCTATCATCATCTATCTATCTCATCATCTATCATCACTCATCATCTATCTCATCATCTATCTCATCATCTACCCTCATCATCTAACCTCATCATCTATCCTCATCATTATCATCATCATCATCTATCCTCATCATCTACCATCATCATCTACCATCATCATCTACCATCATTATCTATCATCATCATCATCATTATCACCATTTATCATCATCATCATCTACTATCATTATCTATCATCATCATCATATCATCATCATCATCATCATCTATCATCATATCTACCATCATCATCTACCATCATCATCTACCATCATCATCATCTACCATCATCATTTATCATCATCATCATCATATCATCATCATCTATCATCATCATCTATCCTCATCATCTATCTCATCATCATCTATCATCATCATCATCTATCTTCATCATCTACCATCATCATCTGCCATCATCTTCAACCATCATCATCATCTATCATCGTCATCTATCATCATCATCTATCATCATCATCTACCATCATCATCATTACCATCATCTATCATCATCATCTACCATCATCATCTACCATCATCATCTATCGTCATCATCTACCTTCATCATCTATCATCGACATCTACCGATATCATGTATCGTCATCATCTATCATCGTCATCTACCGTCATCATCTACCATCATCATCTATCATCATCATCTACCGTCATCATCTACCATCATCATTTATCATCGTCATCTATCATCGTCATCTATCATCGTCATCATCTATCATCATCAACCACCATCATCATCTATCATCATCATCTATCATCATCATCTATCATCATCATCTATCATCATCATCAACCATCATCATCTATCATCGTCATCTATCATCATCAACCACCATCATCATCTATCATCATCATCAACCATCATCATCTACAATCATCATCTATCATCATCATCTATCATCATCATCATTATCTTCCATCTTTAACCACATCATCATCGTCGTCATCTTCATCATCATCATCATCATATGCGGGTTGGTTGATTCTTTTCGGGAGATCATTGAGACTTGGGAAGTGATATCTCGAGTTCAATCCAGCCCGCAACATTAAAAACTGCCTTATGGCTGTACCATCTTTATTGTTTCCATCATCTCTGTGTGTCAGCTTACGTGTTTCACAGTCCATGGCCTGTTGGCTGTCCATCTATTGTTTCCATCATTCTGGTGGTGTCAGCTTACCTTTCACAGGTCCATGGCCTTTGGCTGTCCATCTAATTTCCATCATTCTGTGGTGTCAGCTTACTGTTTCATCACAAGTCCACTGGCCTGTTGCTGTCCATCTTAATGTTTCCATCATTCTGGGTGTCAGCTTACTTTCAACAGGTCCACTGGCCTGTTGCTGTCCATCTTAATGTCTCCATCATTCTGGTGTGTCAGCTTACTGTTTGATAGTTCCACTGCCTGTTGGCTGTCCATCTTATTGTTTTCCATCATTCTGGTGGTGTCAGCTTACTGGTTTGATAGGTCCACTGGCCTGTTGGCTGTCCATCTTAATGTTTCCATCATTCTGGTGGTGTCAGCTTACTGTTTCATAGGTCCACTGGCCTGTTGGCTGTCCATCTTATTGTTTCCATCATTCTGGTGGTGTCAGCTTACTGTTTCACAGGTCCACTGGCCTGTTGGCTGTCCATCTTATTGTTTCCATCATTCTGGTGGTGTCAGCTTACTGTTTCACAGGTCCACTGGCCTGTTGGCTGTCCATCTTAATGTTTCCATCATTCTGGTGGTGTCAGTTACTGTTTCAAGGTCCACTGGCCTGTTGGCTGTCCATCTTAATGTCTCCATCATTCTGATGGTGTCAGCTTACTGTTTCATAGGTCCACTGGCCTGTTGGCTGTCCATCTTATTGTTTCCATCATTCTGGTGGTGTCAGCTTACTGTTTGATAGGTCCACTGGCCTGTTGGCTGTCCATCTTAATGTTTCCATCATTCTGGTGGTGTCAGCTTACTGTTTCATAGGTCCACTGGCCTGTTGGCTGTCCATCTTAATTGTCCCATCATCTGGTGGTGTCAGCTTACTGTTTCATAGGTCCACTGGCCTGTTGGCTGTCCATCTTATGTTTCCATCATTCTGGTGGTGTCAGCTTACTGTTTCACAGGTCCACTGGCCTGTTGGCTGTCCATCTTAATGTTTCCATCATTCTGATGGTGTCAGCTTACTGTTTCATAGGTCCACTGGCCTGTTGGCTGTCCATCTTAATGTTTCCATCATTCTGGTGGTGTCAGCTTACTGTTTCACAGTCCACTGGCCTGTTGGCTGCCCATCTTAATATTTCCATCATTCTGGTGGTGTCAGTTTACTGTTTCATAGGTCCACAGGCCTGTTGGCTGCCATCTTAAATGTTTCCATCATTCTGGTGGTGTCAGCTTACTGTTTCATAGGTCCACAGGCCTGTTGGCTGCCCATCTTAATGTTTCCATCATTCTGGTGGTGTCAGTCTTACTGTTTCATAGGTCCACAGGCCTGTTGGCTACCATCTTAATGTTTCCATCATTCTTGGTGATGTCAGCTTACTGTTTGATAGGTCCACAGGCCTGTTGGCTGCCCATCTTAATGTTTCCATCATTCTGGTGTTGTCAGCTTACTGTTTCATAGGTCCACTGGCCTGTTGTCTGTCCATCTTAAGTTTCCATCATTCTGGTGGTGTCAGCTTACTGTTTCATAGGTCCACAGGCCTGTTGGCTGCCCATCTTAATGTTTCCATCATTCTGGTGGTGTCAGCTTACTGTTTCATAGGTCCACAGGCCTGTTGGCTTCCCATCTAATATTTCCATCATTCTGGTGGTGTCAGCTTACTGTTTGATAGGTCCACAGGCCTGTTGGCTGCCCATCTTAATGTTTCCATCATTCTGGTGGTGTCAGCTTACTGTTTGATAGGTCCACTGGCCTGTTGGCTGCCCATCTTAATGTTTCCATCATTCGGGTGATGTCAGCTTACTGTTTGATAGGTCCACTGGCCTGTTGAATGCCCATCTTAATGTTTCCATCATTCTGGTGGTGTCAGCTTACTGTTTCATAGGTCCACTGGCCTGTTGGCTGTCCATCTTAATGTTTCTATCATTTGGTGGTGTCAGCTTACTGTTTATAGGTCCACTGGCCTGTTGGCTGCCATCTTAACGTTTCCATCAT
Organism: Monoplex corrugatus; assembly: GCA_030674185.1. Classification (NCBI taxonomy): domain Eukaryota; kingdom Metazoa; phylum Mollusca; class Gastropoda; order Littorinimorpha; family Ranellidae; genus Monoplex; species Monoplex corrugatus. Next base: position 6,495,499 of record JAPXFY010000032.1, on the reverse strand, counting down.
TCTGGTGGTGTCAGCTTACTGTTTCATAGGTCCACTGGCCTGTTGGCTGTCCGTCTTAATGTTTCCATCATTCTGGTGGTGTCAGCTGAGTGTTTCATAGGTCCACTTGCCTGTTGGCTTCCATCTAATATTTCCATCATTCTGGTGATGTCAGCTTACTGTTTCATAGGTCCACAGGCCTGTTGGCTGCCATCTTAATGTTTCCATCATTCTGGTGGTGTCAGCTTACTGTTTCATAGGTCCACTGGCCTGTTGGCTGCCCATCTTAATGTTTCCATCATTCTGGTGGATGTCAGCTTACTGTTTCATAGGTCCACTGGCCTGTTGGCTGCCCATCTTAATGTTTCCATCATTCTGTGGTGTCAGCTTACTGTTTCATAGGTCCACTGGCCTGTTGGCTGTCCATCTTAACGTTTCCATCATTCTGGTGGTGTCAGCTTACTGTTTCATAGTCCACTGGCCTGTTGGCTGTCCATCTTAACGTTTCTATCATTCTGGTGGTGTCAGCTTACTTTTTCATAGGTCCACTGGCCTGTTGGCTGTCCATCTTAACGTTTCCATCATTCTGGTGAGGTCAGCTTACTGTTTCATAGGTCCACTGGCCTGTTGGCTGTCCATCTTAACGTTTCCATCATTCTGGTGGTGTCAGCTTACTGTTTCATAGGTCCACAGGCCTGTTGGCTGCCATCTTAATGTTTCCATCATTCTGGTGGTGTCAGCTTACTGTTTCATAGGTCCACGGCCTGTTGGCTTCCATCTAATATTTCCATCATTCTGGTGGTGTCAGCTTACTGTTTGATAGGTCCACAGGCCTGTTGGCTGCCATCTTAATGTTTCCATCATTCTGTGGTGTCAGCTTACTGTTTCATAGGTCCACTGGCCTGTTGGCTGCCATCTTAATGTTTCCATCATTCTGGTGATGTCAGCTTACTGTTTGATAGGTCCACGGCCTGTTGATGCCCATCTTATGTTTCCATCATTCTGGTGGTGTCAGCTTACTGTTTCATAGGTCCACTGGCCTGTTGGCTGTCCATCTTAATGTTTCTATCATTCTGGTGGTGTCAGCTTACTGTTTGATAGGTCCACTGGCCTGTTGGCTGCCCATCTTAACGTTTTCCATCATTCTGGTGGTGTCAGCTTACTGTTTCATAGGTCCACGGCCTGTTGGCTGTCCGTCTTAATGTTTCCATCATTCTGGTGGTGTCAGCTGAGTGTTTCATAGGTCCACTTGCCTGTTGGCTTCCATCTAATATTTCCATCATTCTGGTGATGTCAGCTTACTGTTTCATAGGTCCACAGGCCTGTTGGCTGCCCATCTTAATGTTTCCATCATTCTGGTGGTGTCAGCTTACTGTTTCATAGGTCCACAGGCCTGTTGGCTGCCCATCTTAATGTTTCCATCATTCTGGTGTGATGTCAGCTTACTGTTTCATAGGTCCACTGGCCTGTTGGCTGCCATCTTAATGTTTCCATCATTCTGGTGGTGTCAGCTTACTGTTTCATAGGTCCACTGGCCTGTTGGCTGTCCATCTTAAGTTTCCATCATTCTGGTGGTGTCAGCTTACTGTTTCATAGGTCCACTGGCCTGTTGGCTGTCCATCTTAACGTTTTTATCATTCTGGTGGTGTCAGCTTACTTTTTCATAGGTCCACTGGCCTGTTGGCTGTCCATCTTAACGTTTCCATCATTCTGGTGAGGTCAGCTTACTGTTTCATAGGTCCACTGGCCTGTTGGCTGTCCATCTTAACGTTTCCATCATTCTGGTGGTGTCAGTTATGTTTCATATGTTCCTTTTCCTCCTCCCACTCCCAACCCCCAACCCCCACCCCCCCCCCCCCCCATTTCAACACCTTATCAACACATAGGATTTGGGCAGTTTCAGGTTGTCTGCCAGATTAAGGTGGAGCGTGTATGGAACCATCCCAGTATGGTGAATATCCTGGAACAACTCCAAAAAGACAGACACTAAGAGAGAGAGAGAGAGAGAGAGAGACAGAGAGACAGAGAGAGACAGAAACAGAGAGAGAGACAGAGACAGAGAGAGAGACAGAGAGACCAGAAGAGAGAGACAGAACAGAGAACAAGAGACAGAGAGAGAGACGAACACAGAGAGAGAGACAGAGAACAGAGAGAGAGACAGAAACAGAGAGAGAGACAGAAAGAGAGAGAGACAGAAACAGAGAGAGAGAGAGAAGACAGAAAAGAGAGAGAGACAGAAAAGAGAGAGAGAACAGAGAAGAGAGAGAGAGAGACAGAGAGAGAGAGCAGAGAGAGAGACGAGAACGAGAGAGACACAAGAGAGAAGAGAGAGAAAGGAGAGACGAAACAGAGAGAAGACAGAGAGACGACAGAGAGGAGGACAGAGAACAGAGAGAGAAAGAACAGAGAGGAGAGAGACAGAAGAGACGAGAGAGACAGAGAGAGAGCAGAGAGAGAGACAGAACAGAGAGAGAGACAGAGAACGAGAGAGACGAGAGACGAGACAGAAGACAGAGACGAGAGACAGAAACAGAGAGGAGAGAGAGACGAGAGAAAGAGAGACAGAAACAGAGGAGAGACAGAAACAGAGGAGAGAGACAGAGAACAGACAGAGAGAGACAGAAGACAGAGAGAGAGAAGACGAGAGAGAGACAGACAGAGAACAGAGAGAAAGACGAACAAAGAAGACAGAGAGAGAGGACAGAAACAGAGAGAGGACAGAGAAGAGAGACAGAACAGGAGAGAGACAGAAAGAGAGAGACAGAAACAGAGAGAAGAGAGAGACAGAGAGCAGAGAGACGAGAGACAGAGACAAAAGACAGAAGAGAGAGGACAGAAACAGAGAGACAGAGAGAGCAGAGAACAGAGAGAGAGAGAAGACAGAGAGAGAGAAGAGACAGAGAGAGAGACAGAGAGAGAGAGAGACAGAGAACAGAAACAAAGAGAGAGACGAGAGAGAGAGAAACAGAGAGAACAGAGAGAGAACAGAGAGAGACAGAAGACAGAGAGAGACAGAAAGAGAGACAGAGAGAGAGAGACAGAGAGAAGAGACAGAAGACAGAGAGACGAAAGAGAAGGGGAAGAGACGAGAGAAGACAGAGACAGAGAAGACAGAGAGAGAAGACAAGAGGAGAGACAGAAGAGGAGAGAGACAGAAAAGGAGGAGAGAGAGAAGAGAGACAGAAACAGGAGACAGAACAGAGAGAGAACGAGACGAGAGAGGAGAGACAGAGAGAGAGAGACAGAAGACAAGAGAGAACAGAACAGAGAAGAGCAGAGAGAGAGAGAGAGACAAGGAGGAGCAGAACGAGAGAACGAAGAGAAGACAGAGAGAGAAGAGGAAGAGAGAGACAGAACAAGAAGAGAGAAGACAGAAGACAGAGGAGAGACAGAAACACAGAGAGAGACAGAACAGAAGAGACGAGAGACAGAGAGAGAGACAGAAACAGAGAGAGAGACAGAAACAGAGAAGAGACAAAGAGAGAGACAGAAACAGAGACAGAGGGACAGAAACAGAGAGAGAGAAGAGAGACAGAGAGAGAGAGGAGAAACAAGAGAGAGACAAGAAAAGAGAGAGAGAAGACAGAGAGACAGAGAGACAGAAACAGAGAGAGACAGAGACAAGAGAGGAGAGAGACCAAAGACGAGAGAGAACAGAGAGAGAGACAGAAAGAGAGAGAGAAGAACAGAGAGAGAGACGAAAAAGAGAGACAGAAACAGAGAGAGAGAGACGAGAGAGACAGACGAGAGAGAAGAAACAGAGAGAGACAGAACGAGAGGAGACAGAAGAGAGAGAGACAGACAGAGAAACAGAGAGAGAGACAGAAACAGAGAGAGACAGAGAGGAGAAGAACAGAGAGAGGACAGAAACAGAGAAGACAGAAGACAACAGAGAGAGAGAGACAGAGAGAGAGAAAACAGAGGACAGAAACAGAAGAGAGACAGAGAGACGAGAGAGAAGAGGAAGAAGACAGAGAGAAGAAACAGAGGAAGAACAGACAGAGGAGAAGAAGAGAGAAGCAGACAGAACACAGAGAGAGACGAACAGAGACAGAGACACAAAGGACAGAGAGACAAGAAGAGAGAGAGAAAGAGAGAGAGACAGAAGAGAAGAGACAGAAGACAGAGAAGAGAGGAAACAGAGAGAGAGAGAGAGGAGAAGAGACAGAGAAGAAAGAGAGAGAGAGCAGAGAGAGAAGAGAGAAGAGACAGAGAACAGAGAGAAACAGAGACAAGAGAAGAGAGAACAGAGAGGAGAAAGAGGACAGACAGACAGACAGAGACACAGAGACAAAGACAGAGACACACAGAGAGACAGAGAGAGAGAGAGACAGAGAATGAGAAAGAGAGAGATGTCGTGTGTGTGTGAGTAGAGAGAGACAGACAGACAGACAGAGACACAGAGACAAAGACAGAGACACACAGAGAGACAGAGAGAGAGACAGAGAATGAGAAAGAGAGAGATGTCGTGTGTGTGTGAGTGAGAGAGAGAGACAGACAGACAGACAGAGACACAGAGACATAGACAGAGACACAGAGAGAGACAGAGAGAGAAAGAAAGAGAGAGATGTCGTGTGTGTGTGAGTGAGAGACAGACAGACAGACAGAGACATAGACAGAGACAGAGAGAGACAGAGAGAGACAGAGAATGAGAAAGAGAGAGATGTCGTGTGTGTGTGTGAGTGAGAGAGAGAGAGACAGACAGACAGAGACATAGACAGAGACAGAGAGACAGAGAGAGAATGAGAAAGAGAGAGATGTCGTGTGTGTGTGAGTGAGAGAGAGTGAGACAGACAGAGATACAGAGACATAGACAGAGACAGAGAGAGAGACAGAGAGAGAGAAAAAGATGGGGGGGGGGGGGAGCTTCAACGTTCAGATGATTTATTCTTCTAGGCCCTAGCTCTTCATGATAGGGTATGAATCACAAAATTATCCAATATGAATCACAAAATTATCCAATATGAATCACAAAATTATCCAATATGAATCACAAAATTATCCAATATGATTCACAAAAATTATCAGTATGAATCACAAAATTATCCAATATGATTCACAAAATTATCCAATATGAATCACAAAATTATCCAATATGAATCACAAAATTATCCAATATGAATCACAAAATTATCCAATATGAATCACAAAATTATCCAATATGAATCACAAAATTATCCAGTATGAATCACAAAATTATCCAATATGATTCACAAAATTATCCAATATGAATCACAAAATTATCCAATATGAATCACAAAATTATCCGATATGAATCACAAAATTATCCAATATGAATCACAAAATTATCCAATATGAATCACAAAATTATCCAATATGAATCACAAAATTATCCAAACTATGGAAAAAAAAATTGTAAGCGCAAAAACATTCTCATGTACCAAACAGTTTTTGCAACAAACGGATAATCATAATCCAAAACAAGTGTGACTGCCTGCGTTCAAGCCAACAGGAACCAGAAGAAAAGAAAAAACACGAAAAAAGAATAAGAACACGTATTTAATACAACCAGACAAGACAGGTGCAAATTTTCGGCCAATTGGCCTTTGTTAATCGTAAGATCATGAACAAACAAACACCGGATACAAAAATTAGGAGAAAAAGACTGAAACTTTCGTACTGCTCTTTCCAGTGTGAGAAGAGGAAAGTAAACCAAACTATGGAAAAAAATGTTGTAAGTGCAAAAACATTCTCATGTACCAAACAGTTTTGCAACAAAAGGATAATCAAGTGATAAAACAAGAATGAACCCTTTGACTCCTGCACCCTGTCCACCAGCATCTGGCACTGCCAGCCATGCTAACAAAGCAAAAACTTAACCCTTTGATTCCCTCACCCTATCCACCAGCTTCCTTGCAGGAAGCTGGTGGATAGAGTGAGGGAATCAAAGGGTTAAGTTTTAGTAGTTAGTAATTAGTGTGTGGGAGTCAAAGGGTTAAATAAATGTGACCTCCCACCACGAAATCAGTCTTAACTCGCAGTCAGTCGAACAGCACTAGGAGCTGAAAAGGTGACTGACGGTCTATCTGGTGTGTTTTGAATTTTTCTCAAAATTGATTTCTGTAGACTATAATCTATCCCCCACAGAAATTATTTTTCTTGAAAAAATATTACTAATCAATTTAAAATGGTATTTTAATGCACTGATCGCAGCAGAAAGAACGCAATTTCTTACAAAAAGTACCTCTTTTTGTCTCTTATTATGAACCGTAACCTGTACAGTACCCGCACATGTAATATACTGACGGAAAGCTCTTTGGTGCACCTTTCAGATAATGACAGCGAAAATTAGAAACAAACTGGGTCAAAGCCACCAAATAAAGAAATATAAGGAAAATGTGTAGGAGAGCACACAGAAACTTTAGAGGCCGTTTTCTCAAAATGGCTGTCATCGTCATATAACTTAATGACTTTAAACATACATAACT
>JAPXFY010000032.1:6469071-6479071 GCA_030674185.1 Monoplex corrugatus | reverse complement strand
CTGCACAACACAGCACAACACACACAACAACAGCACAACACAGCCAGCACAACACACAACACAACACAACACAGCACCAGCACAACACAAACACAGCACAGCACAGCACAACACAACACAACACAACACAGCAAACACAACACAACACAGCACAACACAACACAGCACAACAACACAACACAACACAGCACAACACACACAACAAACACAGCACAACACAGCACAACACAACACAACACAACACAGCACACAACAACAACAAACACAGCACAACACAACACAACACAACACAACACAACACACAGCACAGCACACAAACACACAACACACAACACACAACACAACACAACACACAGCACAACACAACACAGCACAACACAGCAACACAACACAGCACAACACAGCACAACACAGCACAACACAACACAGCACAACACAACACAGCACAACACAGCACAACACAACACAGCACAACACAACACAGCACAACACAGCACAACACAACACAACACAACACAGCACAGCACAGCACAGCACAACACAGCACAGCACAACACAACACAACACAGCACAACACAACACAACACAGCACAGCACAGCACAGCACAACACAGCACAGCACAACACAACACAACACAACACAGCACAACACAACACAACACTGAACAGTACAACACAACACAACACAGCACAACACAACACAACACAACACAGCACAACACAACACAACACAGCACAACACAGCACAACACAGCACTGAACAGTACAACACAACACAACACAACACAACACAGCACAACACAACACAACACAGCACTGAACAGTACAACACAACACAACACAGCACAACACAACACTGCACAGCACAACACAACACAGCACTGAACAGTACAACACAGTACAACACAACACAACACAACACAACACTGCACAGCACAACACAACACAACACAGCACAACACAGCACTGCACAGCACAACACAACACAACACAGTACAACACAACACTGCACAGCACAACACAACACAACACAGCACAACACAGCACTGCACAGCACTGCACAGCACAACACAAACGCCACACAACAATGTGCTGGCAACATAATGTACGGTAAATGTCACTACACATGACAGCTACGCAGACAGTTTACACGTGACAGCTACGCAGACAGTTTACACAGACAGCTACGCAGACAGTTTACACATGACAGCTACGCAGACAGTTTACACGTGACAGCTACGCAGACAGTTTACACATGACAGCTACGCAGACAGTTTACACGTGACAGCTACGCAGACAGTTTAACAGACAGCTACGCAGACAGTTTACACGTGACAGCTACGCAGACAGTTTACACGTGACAGCTACGCAGACAGTTTACACGTGACAGCTACGCAGACAGTTTACACATGACAGCTACGCAGACAGTTTACACGTGACAGCTACGCAGACAGTTTACACGTGACAGCTACGCAGACAGTTTACACATGACAGCTACGCAGACAGTTTACACGTGACAGCTACGCAGACAGTTTACACGTGACAGCTACGCAGACAGTTTACACGTGACAGCTACGCAGACAGTTTACACGTGACAGCTACGCAGACAGTTTACACGTGACAGCTACGCAGACAGTTTACACGTGACAGCTACGCAGACAGTTTACACGTGACAGCTACGCAGACAGTTTACACGTGACAGCTACGCAGACAGTTTACACGTGACAGCTACGCAGACAGTTTACACGTGACAGCTACGCAGACAGTTTACACGTGACAGCTGCGCAGACAGTTTTCGTGCAAACAACAATTGCTAATTTATTGTCCACTTTTACTTCAAGAAACACAAACACGCACACACACACGCCCTCACGCACGCACAGACACACACACGCGCGCGCGCGCACGCACACATTCAGAAAACACGCGCACTGTTTGATGTATTCTTGTGAAGTGCAACAAACATGTTTTTGACATGGACTCTGCGCTATGTAAGTGAAATTATTATTATTATCGTTATTATTATTATTATTATTATTATTATTATTATTATTATTATTATTATCATTATTATTATCATTATCATTATTATCGTTATTATTATTATTGTTATTTTATATTATTATTATCATTATCATTATTATCGTTATTATTATTATTGTTATTATTATCATTATTATTATTATTATCATTATTATCGTTATTATTATTCATTATCATTATTATTTTTCATTATCATTTATTATCTTATTATTATTATTGTTATTATTATTTATCATTATTATTGTTATTATTATTATTATTATCATCATTATTATTATTATCATTAGTGTTTATTATTATTATTACTGTCATTATTCTTATTGTTATCATTATTATTATTATTATTATTATTATTATTATTATTATTGTTATTATTATTATTAGTCATTATTATTATTATTACTGTCATTATTATTATTATTACTATTATCATTATCATTATTATTATTATTATCATGATTATCATCATCATTATTATTATTATTGTGTTATTATTAGTATTATCATTAGTATTCTTGTGTTGTTGTTGTCATTGTTGTTGTTGCTGCTGCTGTTAAGTCCGAAAATTCTTTTTTTGTTTTTGTTTTTGTTTGTTGTTGTTGTTGTTGTTGTCGTTGTTGTTGCTGTTTTACTTACAGTGAAGAAGCTTTCAAACTGAAGGGTTCTGACAGAGAGTCGGACATTGTGAGTGGAACAAACAGAAAAAGGAATACATGAGGTACTCAACGTGTGCATGTTGTGGACATGTGCCTGGAAAGGGGTTTTTTTTTTCAGATTATGCATCATCATCATCATCATCATCATCATCTCATCATCAGGTGCCCTGCCGCATGGCGTTGGCGACCATGGACTTCCAACCATCTCTATCTCTCGTTGCCCCCAGCATCTCCCACACCCTCCTCATCCCCAGCCACTCTGCAAGTCCGTCCAGCATTCTCTCCCTGGGTCTGCCTGGTGCTCTCTTTCCCTCCAGCTTTCCCGCTGTGACCAGGTGCTCCAAATCCCCCTTCCTCATAAAATGGCCTATAAATGTTGCTTGTCTTTTCCTAATCTTCCTTATGAGTGATCTACTTGTGTCTGCCTCCATCAAGACTGTCTCGTTTGTTCTCCCGCTGTCCATGGAACTCTCAACATTCTTCTGAGAAACCACATCTCGGCTGCCTCGATCCTGCTCTGGCTTTGCTTGTTGACTGTCCACGCCTCGCATCCGTACAACATCATTGGTTCTATATAACATTCAAGGACTCTCTTTCTGATGTTAATCGATAGGCATTTGTTGGTAAGAATGCTTGTCATCTTCTTGAATGCTGTTTTGGCCTGGCCGACTCCTCCAGCTATTTCCGATGTGCATCTGCCGTCTGATGAAATGACCGTTCCCAGGCATCTGTACCTATTAACCTGTGTCAAGGTTGTGCCACTTGCTGCCATTTTGCATGAGGGGATTTCATGTTTTTCACTGATCACCATGACTTCAGTCTTCCTGCCGCCCAGTTCCAACACCCTACCCTTGCTCTCCATCTCCAGCATACTCACAAGATTATGCATACCTTTCTGAATTACTTATAACGAAAAAGATGTGAGTAGAATACGTTGAAGGTAAGCTTGTTTCAAATCTTCATTTCCTCTTTTTTTTTTTCTTTTTTTTTTTTTTTTGGTCTGTGTTGCTTGTGGTGTTTTCTTTTTTGTTTGTTTTTGGCATGCTTTTTTTTTACACTTTGGTCAAAATCGTGCGATTTGAAAGATAAGTTATTCCCCTTTGACTGTCATTATCATCATCATCACCATCAATTGCCCTGTCGCGTGGAGTTGGCGATCATAGCCCTCCATATGCATCTATCCCTCGTCGCGGCAAGCACATCTCCCACCCTCTCGGTCCTCAAACATCAACGAACAATGCAGTAACAGAACTGATATCAGTTTATACACATAGGAAAAGTATTGCTGACATACGAATAACATATAATTTACAAAACATATATGACAATATTCTAAACAAGGAAAATTTCAAGATTTAAGAACATGTCATGATGAAAATCTCTTTTCTAAGGGGGAGAACATTGGCAGACAGTTGTCCCATCGTGCATTAAAAGTGAACATGTGAAAGTTTATTTTGGTTTTATACTGTTTAGTTTGGTATTTCAGATTTAATAGTTCCCGAGGTTTCTCGAGACTTCCCCGTAGGAATGCCGGGGGTTCTTTCAATATAAATAGTGTCCTCACTTTCTAGATTTTCTGTGCTAGGAATTTCCTCTTTTCCGTCACTCTCTTTGTTTCTGCCTTGTTCCTTTGCTTTCTGTTATTTCTTCTTATCATTTTCTGCTTTGCTGGTCTATTCACCTGTATGTGTTTGATAAAGTCTTACATACTTTTCTCTTAGGACTGATAACTGGGTACATGTATATGATGCATTTTTGGCTCTAGGGAAGTGAGATATGCAGAAGCAATTTCAGGTAATTTAGACCCGTTATTATATATGTTTTAGTGTCCGTAGTTATATTTAAATTTGTATTTAGGTATGTTTTTAAATCCCCTGTGCGATAAATTGGACGGAGTGGTCAACGCCAGGGGCATCTCCTTAGATTATGTGCTCGAATGCATTGATATGTGTACTTAATTTTCTTTTACTTGTTTCCCTGTAGAAGTGCAGTATGTGCATTGAAATGGTTATAGCCCTGATATGGCTGTACCCAGTCGGCTGGGCTTAAAGCAACAATAAAAATAAGAATTCCCCGAGGTCTCTTTGTCATGCATGTGCAAACAGAATATTCGCTCGTTTTCAAACTGCTTTTGTAAGTATCTTTTTTTTTTTCAAAATCAAGCAACATATGCTTGGTATCGATTTTAGAGTGTGTTTGAGTGGGTTTGCGTGACACCAACTATTTCAGACTGTTTTTGTGTATATCTTCTTTTTAAATCAAAACAACTCTTTCAAACTGGTTTTGTGAATATCTTTGTTTGAAACGAAGCAACATGTGTTTGGTATCGATTTGTGTGTGTGTGTGTGTGTGTGTGTGTGTGTGTGTGTGTGTGTGTGTGTGTGTGTGTGTGTGTGTGTGTGTATGTGTGTGTGTGTGTGTGTGTATGTGTGTGTGTGTGTGTATATGTGTGTGTGTGTGTGTGTGTGTGTGTGTGTGTGTGTGTGTGTGTGTGTGTGTATGTGTGTGTGTATGTGTGTGTGTGTGTGTGTGTGTGTGTGTGTGTGTTAGAGGGGGGTCAGGGGCTTTTTGTGCGTGTTTGAATGAAAACAAGTGTATAGAAAGTGCCCCCTACACGTAGAGCTATCATCACACTCCATCCCTCCTTTCAGTATTGAGATCGTATGATAGATTGTCGTCTGCCGTGTGTCTGACCCAAGGGAGTGTACTGTGGTCTGACCTTCTTTTGTTCTCTCCCTTACTCCTCTAAACAGGCCCAGCTGTGCAAAATCCAAAACAAGTGTGACTGCCCGCGTTCAAGCAATCAGGAACCAGAAAAAAAAAACACGAAAAAAGAATCAGAACGCGTATTTAATACAACAAGATAAAACAGGCGCAAATTTTCGACCAACTGGCCTTTGTCAAGCGTAAGATCACAAACAATCATAGACCAGATACAAAAATTTCAGTCTTTTTCTCCTAACTTTTGTATCTGGTGTTTGTTTGTTTGTACAACAAGACAAGACAGGCGCAATTTTTCGGCCAGCTGGCCTTTGTCAAGCGTAAGGTCACAAACAAACAAACACCAGATACAAAAATTTCAGTCTTTCTCTCCTAACAAAAATTTCACTTTCTCTCCTAACAAAAATTTCAGTCTTTTTCTCCTAATTTTTGTACCTGGTGTTTGTTTGTTTGTGATCTTAAGTTTGACAAAGGATAGTTGGCCGAAAAATTGCGCCTGTCTTGTCTTGTTGTATTAAATACTCGTTCTTATTCGTTTTTCGTGTGTTTGCTGGTTCCTGCTGTGCAAGCCATGACAAACACGTGAGCGGTCTTTTGCCAAGTCTGCGTCAAACAAAGGTGGCTGGGGACCGTTCAAGTGTCGTGAACGATTACGTTTTGGAGATTTTGGTGCCAATATGAAGGTCACACCGTCCAGAATTGTACCTAAATGTAGCGCTTTTTAATGAAGATGTATCAACAGCGCATATGGAAAGTCATTGAAAGCATAACGTCAGATAGTAACCTTCCATACAACTTTCATTCAACATTACTATCAACAACTATTTAGCAGACACCAAAAAAGAACATTAATGAAGATGAGAAAAAGACATTCATTGAACATTAACAGTAACATTAGCAAACACAAAAAAGAACATTAATGAGAAATTAGAATAAAGACATAATGCTACCAATTTTGAAGAACAAGGTCTCCCAACAGTGTAAAAATCGCTACTCACAGTTCCGTAGCTTTCGATGGCGTTCTCGCCATCTTCGTCAGCGCTCTAATGCTGTCTGCGTGAATCTCTACTCAGATCTCGCGAACATGGGATGAACCCAGTTCACGAGATCGAATCAGAGAATGGTACACCGGGGGCAGGGTGTAACGGCCCCGGTCCCTGTTGAGCGGGGGGTTGGTGGCTGCGATGTAGATGGCCTCCTTGACTCCTCGCTGGAACCACTTATTTTCTCTGTCCAGGATGTTGACATTGTCCGCACTGAATTGATGTTTTTCGGCGTGTAGGTGAGCTCCTACTGGAGAAGAGTCCCTCTTAAAAGACATTCATTCAATATTAACACCAATATCAGCAAACACACACACAAAAAACATTAATAAAGAAGATTAGAAAAACACATTTATTCAACAATAGCATCAATATTAGCAAACACAAAAAGAACGTTAATGAAGAAGATTAGAAAAACACATTTATTCAACAATAGCATCAATATTAGCAAACACAAAAAGAATATTAATGAAGCAGATTAGAAAAACACATTTATTCAACAATAGCATCAATATTAGCAAACACAAAAAGAATATTAATGAAGCAGATTAGAAAAAGACATTTATTCAACAATAGCATCAATATTAGCAAACACAAAAAGAATATTAATAAAGAAGATTAGAAAAAGACATTTATTCAACAATAGCATCAATATTAGCAAACACAAAAAGAACGTTAATAAAGCAGATTAGAAAAAGACATTTATTCAACAATAGCATCAATATTAGCAAACACACAAAAAACATTAATAAAGAAGATTAGAAAAACACATTTATTCAACAATAGCATCAATATTAGCAAACACACAAAAACATAATAAAGAAGATTAAAAAAGACATTATTCAACAATAGCATCAATATTAGCAAACACAAAAAGAACGTTATGAAGCAGATTAGAAAAACACATTTATTCAACATAGCATCAATATTAGCAAACACAAAAAGAACGTTAATAAAGAAGATTAGAAAAACACATTTATTCAACAATAGCATCAATATTAGCAAACACAAAAAGAACGTTAATGAAGAAGATTAGAAAAACACATTTATTCAACAATAGCATCAATATTAGCAAACACAAAAAGAACGTTAATAAGAAGATTAGAAAAACACATTTATTCAACATTAGCATCAATATTAGCAAACACAAAAAGAACGTTAATGAAGAAGATTAGAAAAAGACATTTATTCAACAATAGCATCAATATTAGCAAACACAAAAAGAACATTAATAAAGAAGATTAGAAAAACACATTTATTCAACAATAGCATCAATATTAGCAAACACAAAAAGAACGTTAATAAAGAAGATTAGAAAAACACATTTATTCAACAATAGCATCAATATTAGCAAACACAAAAAGACATTTATTCAACAATAGCATCAATATTAGCAAACACAAAAAGAATATTAATAAAGAAGATAAAAAAGACATTTATTCAACAATAGCATCAATATTAGCAAACACAAAAAGAACATTAATGAAGAAGATTAGAAAAACACATTTATTCAACAATAGCATCAATATTAGCAAACACAAAAAGAACGTTAATGAAGAAGATTAGAAAAACACATTTATTCAACAATAGCATCAATATTAGCAAACACAAAAAGAACGTTAATGAAGATTAGATTAAAGAAAAAGAACATTTATTCATAACAACAGCATCAATATTAGCAAACACAAAAAGAACATTAATAAAGAAGATTAGAAAAACACATTTATTCAACAATAGCATCAATATTAGCAAACACAAAAAGAACATTAATAAAAAAGATTAGAAAAACACATTTATTCAACAATAGCATCAATATTAGCAAACACAAAAAGAACGTTAATAAAGAAGATTAGAAAAACACATTTATTCAACAATAGCATCAATATTAGCAAACACAAAAAGAACGTTAATAAAGAAGATTAGAAAAACACATTTATTCAACAATAGCATCAATATTAGCAAACACAAAAAGAACGTTAATAAAGAAGATTAGAAAAACACATTTATTCAACAACAGCATCAATATTAGCAAACACAAAAAGAACATTAATGAAGAAGATTAGAAAAACACATTTATTCAACAATAGCATCAATATTAGCAAACACAAAAAGAACGTTAATAAAGAAGATTAGAAAAACACATTTATTCAACAATAGCATCAATATTAGCAAACACAAAAAGAACGTTAATAAAGAAGATTAGAAAAACACATTTATTCAACAATAGCATCAATATTAGCAAACACAAAAAGACATTTATTCAACAATAGCATCAATATTAGCAAACACAAAAAGAACATTAATAAAGAAGATTAGAAAAAGACATTTATTCAACAATAGCATCAATATTAGCAAACACAAAAAGAACGTTAATAAAGAAGATTAGAAAAACACATTTATTCAACAATAGCATCAATATTAGCAAACACAAAAAGAATATTAATAAAGAAGATTAGAAAAAGACATTTATTCAACAATAGCATCAATATTAGCAAACACAAAAAGAATATTAATAAAGAAGATTAGAAAAACACATTTATTCAACAATAGCATCAATATTAGCAAACACAAAAAGAACGTTAATAAAGAAGATTAGAAAAACACATTTATTCAACAATAGCATCAATATTAGCAAACACAAAAAGACATTAATAAAGAAGATTAGAAAAACACATTTATTCAACAATAGCATCAATATTAGCAAACACAAAAAGAACGTTAATAAAGAAGATTAGAAAAACACATTTATTCAACAATAGCATCAATATTAGCAAACACAAAAAGAACGTTAATGAAGAAGATTAGAAAAAGACATTTATTCAACAATAGCATCAATATTAGCAAACACAAAAAGAACATTAATGAAGAAGATTAGAAAAACACATTTATTCAACAATAGCATCAATATTAGCAAACACAAAAAGAACGTTAATGAAGAAGATTAGAAAAAGACATTTATTCAACAATAGCATCAATATTAGCAAACACAAAAGAACGTTAATGAAGAAGATTAGAAAAAGACATTTATTCAACAATAGCATCAATATTAGCAAACACAAAAAGAACATTAATAAAGAAGATTAGAAAAACACATTTATTCAACAATAGCATCAATATTAGCAAACACAAAAAGAACATTAATAAAGAAGATTAGAAAAACACATTTATTCAACAATAGCATCAATATTAGCAAACACAAAAAGACATTTATTCAACAATAGCATCAATATTAGCAAACACAAAAAGACATTTATTCAACAATAGCATCAATATTAGCAAACACAAAAACACATTTATTCAACAATAGCATCAATATTAGCAAACACAAAAAGAACATTAATGAAGAAGATTAGAAAAACACATTTATTCAACAATAGCATCAATATTAGCAAACGCAAAAAGAACATTAATAAAAAAGATTAGAAAAAGACATTTATTCAACAATAGCATCAATATTAGCAAACACAAAAAGAACATTAATAAAAAAGATTAGAAAAAGACATGGGAAATAAACCTCATCATCATCATTATGTGCCC
>JAPXFY010000032.1:6454071-6459071 GCA_030674185.1 Monoplex corrugatus | reverse complement strand
TATAGCCATGCGTGTGTGTGTGTGTGTGTGTGTGTGTGTGTGTGTGTGTGTGTGTGTGTGTGTGTGTGTGTGTGTGTGTGTGTGCGTGCGTGCGTGTGTGTGCGTGCGTGCGTGCGTGCGTGTGTGTCTGTTTTAGCGCTTAGATTTGTTTTTGTCGAGATTTTGCGCTATATAAATATTGTATTGTGTATACCAGTGTACAAGTTGTATTTTACATATGTATACCAGTGTGTAAGTTGTATTTTGCATGTTATACCAGTAATAAGTTTATTTTACATTGTATACCAGTGTAAGTTGTATTTTACATGTTTATACCAGTGTATAAGTTATATTTTACATGTTATGCCAGTGTATAAGTTTATATTACATATGTATACCAGTGTATAAGTTGTATTTTACATATGTATACCAGTGTATAAGTTGTATATTACATATGTTACCAGTGTATAATTGTATTTTACATGTGTATACCATGTATAATATGTATTTTACGTGTGTATACCACTGTCTGTGTATGAGTTGTATTATCATGATTTCAGTTTGAATCAGGTAGCAGTTCCATCATGGTCAGCAAAATCTTGCAGGCAAAGTCCACCTCCTCCCTGCAGAGGCTTCATCACAGATCGTTCCGAACCAGGTGAGCTCTTATGGAAAGTCCTATGTGTCTATGTGTACACGCATGCATGTATGTCTGTGGGTGTATGTCTCTGTGTTATATGTACTATGCGATTCAATCAATTTACAACAAACGCCCGTGTGTGTGTGTGTGTGTGTGTGTGTGTGTGTGTGTGTGTGTGTGTGTGTGTGTGTGTGTGTGTGTGTGTGGTGTGTGTGTGTGTGTGTGTGTGTGTGTGTGGTTGCTTGTGTGTGTGTGTGTGTGTGTGTGTGTGTGTGTGTGTTGTGTTTTGTGTGTGTGTGTTGTGTGTGTGTGTGTGTGTTGTTGTTATCCAGCCTCTGCCAGCGGATCCCACAGAGAAAGAAGTGTTGGAGCAGGTACGAGAGTACACAAAGCAGCTTCCCAGTTCCACAGAGGTGAGCATCGTCACGGCCTATTTCAACCTGGGCAACCTCCTCAAAGGAAGTGGTGAGTTTGAAACGCTGATGATCGTATCTTTTGTATCAGTCTGTGTGACCATCTGCCACAAACTGAGCCCTAAGGTGCTGCATCAACTGTATCATTTTATGTGACCATCTGTTACATATTGAGCCGTAAGGTGTTGATTGCATCTACTGTGTTATTTTATGTGACCATCTGTTACATATTGAGCCATAAGGTGTTGATTGCATCTACTGTGTAGTCATTTACGTGACCATCTGCCACAAATTGAGCCATAATGTGTTGCATCAACTGTGTCAGTTTGTGTGACCGTCTATCACAGATATCGCCATGAGGGTGTTGACTGCATGAACTGTATCAGTTTATGTGACCATCTGTTACAAATTGAGCCATAAGGTGTTGATTGTATCAATTGTATCAGTTTATGTGACCATCTGTCACAAATTGAGCCATAAGGTGATGATTGTATCAATTGTATCAGTTTATGTGACCATCTGTCACAAATTGAGCCATAAGCTGACGATTGAATCTAATGTGTAACTTTATGTGACCATCTGTTCAAAATTGAGCCTTAAGATGATGATTGTTTCAACTGTATCAGTTTAGGTGACCATCTGCCACAAAACGAGCCATAAGCTGACATTGAATCAATGTGTATCTTTATGTGACCATCTGTCTACAAATTGAGCCTTAAGTGATGATTGTTTCAACTGTATCAGTTTAGGTGACCATCTGCCACAAAACGAGCCATAAGCTGACCATTGAATCAAATGTGTAACTTTATGTGACCATCTGTCATAAATTGAGCCTTAAGATGATGATTGTTTCAACTGCATCAGTTTAGGTGACCATCTGCCACAAAACGAGCCATAAGCTGACCATTGAATCAAATGTGTAACTTTATGTGACCATCTGTCATAAATTGAGCCTTAAGATGATGATTGTTTCAACTGTATCAGTTTATGTGACCATCTGTCATAAAATGAGCCGTATGCTGATGATTGTATCGATTGCATCGGTTTATGTGACCATCTGCCACAAAATGAGCCGTAAGCTGTGATTGCATCAACTGTGTCAGTTTGTGTGACCGTCTATCACAGATATCGCCATGAGGTGTTGACTGCATGAACTGTATCAGTTTATGTGACCATCTGTTCACAAATTGAACCATAAGGTGTTGATTGTATCAATTGTATCAGTTTGTGTGACCATCTTTCACAAATTGAGCCATAAGGTGTTTATTGTGTCAGTCATATGTTTGTGTGGCCGTTTGTCATAAAATCAGCCATCAGCTGACGATCGAATCCAATGTATCACTTTATGAGGCAATCTGTCACAAATTCAGCAGTAAGCTGATGGTTGTACTGGTTATATCAGTTAATGTGACACGTTTTTCTGTTAGTTAATCAGTGGGTGAGTTAGTCAGTTGGTTGCCCGGTTGGTTAGTCGACTGGCTTTGGCTGGTTAGTTAGTTAGTTAGACAGATATTTAGTTACTTAGTTGTTAGTTTTTTTTTCTATTTAACTTAGATGTTTACGTTTGTTACACGATTCCATTTTATAAACATGTGTACTTCTTTGGTGAAAAGTACTAATTGATTCTTATTGTTTTGAAGTTTATATCCTGTGATGTATCGTAACTGTGCTGTGCACATGATGTGTACAATTTCTTTTAAAAGAAGAAAATCCAGTTTGGAAGAAGAGGGGAAAAAAAGAGCGATCTTAGACGATGTTCAGGGGCAATAACCCATATAATCAAAAAAAACAATATGACTACCTACACAATCGTGTTAGTTCCCTTGTAATTGTGATCGGTAGTTATCTTTTGTATTGGAGAACAGATTATTCGGTTTCCATGGAGATGTATTGGATGTGTGTATACATATAATTCTCCATACTTTACCTCCGTTAACATAGATATAGGTGCATCAGAAAAATATCTTGTGGATGATATCTCAGTGAGAGATATTTACGTCAATCACTTCATTCTAGAATCTTACAGAAGGACATAGATCTAGGTAGGAACAGAACGCGTTGGACCAAATCCAACATGTTTATATAATTGTTATTGTTCATGTTATTTTACATTCTGGAGACATCATGTCCATCTGATAAAAAAATGTTGGAAAAGGATGATATATTAATATTCACATTATTATATTATTATTATTACCCAGATGTCATCAGCAAGACAGGCATGAGACCAGACATCGCTCTCCACTCTGACTCCTCGAAACAAGTGATTCTGATAGAACTCACTGTGCCATACGAAAGCAGAATGGAAGAGGCACATATCTACAAGACCGAAAAATACGCCGGTCTTGCCAGCACCCTGAAGAAAGCAGGTCTGCGGGTCAAAATCTTGCCATAGAAGTCGGGGCAAGAGGGTTTGTGGGCACCTCCGCTTATGATCTCATGAAACAACTCGCCATTTCTGGGAAGAAGAGGACTAGAGCCCTTAAAGCGATGGCAGAGGCAGCAGAAAGGAGCTCAAGCTGGATCTGGGCAAGGAGGAACCAAAGTGAACTTCATAAGGATTAAATTCCCCCCTACAGATGATGTGTGCCCCGTTAGCACATTGGTAAAACCGCGTACCGCAGTTCTGAAGCGCAGAATCGCCCAGGTTCGCTCCCCGGCGTGGGGGAAAAAAAATAGACAACAGCAGAAGGGCATCCAGGAGTCATGACCTGGATGTGGCCCCCCCCGAGAGTGTAAGGAGTTCAGGGCCGAAACACTTGTCTAAAGTGGGTTACTTCTCTGAAGACCTTCTGTTTCTAGCTCTCCCTAGAGTTTCTTTCTACCTTATTCATATTATTTTACATTCTAGAGACATCAAAGCCATCTAATAAAAAAAAAAGTGAAAAAGTATTATATATTATTATTCACGTTGTAGAGACATCAAGACCATCTGATTAAAAAAAAACATTTCTTTTTTGATATATAATATTAATGTATTAATAATATTAATATATAACATTATTATATAATAACAATATATTATCATTTTTCAACATTTCTTTTTTTTTTTTTTATCATTCGTTAAATCAAAGAACGAACGACGATTAAAAAAAAAGAAATGTTGAAAAATGATAATATATTGTTATTCACATTATTTCACGTTGTAGAAACATCAAGGTCATCTGATTAAAAACAAAAACGAAATAATGGAAAATGATGATACATTATTATTCACATTATTTCACATTCTAGAGACATCAAAATCACCTGATAAAAAAAATGGACATGGAAAAGTCCAAAACAGTGGTAAAACAGGGCTCTTTCAATTTGAAATTATGAAGTTAAAATTTTTGATGTGAGAGATATTTATTCCACTTCCTTCAGGAAAGCGCTTTCGTTCCATCAAAGCCACAACGTCTCGCTTTAAAGATAGTTTTTATGTAAGGGTTGCCCAGATAGTTTTTATGTAAGGGTTGCCCAGATAGTTTTTATGCAAGGGTTGCCCAGATAGTTTTTATGTAAGGGTTGCCCAGATAGTTTTTATGTAAGGGTTGCCCAGATAGTTTTTATGTAAGGGTTGCTCAGATAGTTTTTATTTAAGGGTTGCCCAGATAGTTTTTATGTAAGGGTTGCCCAGATAGTTTTTATGTAAGGGTTGCCCAGATAGTTTTTATTTAAGAGTTGCCCAGATAGTTTTTATGTAAGGGTTGCCCAGATAGTTTTTATGTACATGTAAGGTCTGCCCGTCACCATGTTTCTCTGTAGACCTCTTTTTGTTGTGTGTATCTGCTGGACTCACATCCTTCCATCATTACAGCCTCTTGCTTTTACTGATGTGTTAATGAATTACGTTACACATTCGTGTCTTAGTTTACAAATCTTTCTCTTACCCGTGATGAACTTATTCTTAACCAAATTTATAAGAGGTATTTGTCTTGTCTTTGAATTCTAATTTTTAGTCCGTGTACTCGAGGGGGGGGGGGGGT
>JAPXFY010000032.1:6424071-6434071 GCA_030674185.1 Monoplex corrugatus | reverse complement strand
AGTCAGGTCAGATTGGATTACACTGGATTGTATTGAGTCGGGTCAGATTGGATTGCACTGGATTGGATTGAGTCAGGTCAGATTGAATTGCACTGGATTGGATTGAGTTGGGTCAGATTAAATTGCACTGGATTGTATTGAGTCGGGTCAGATTGGATTGCACTGGATTGGATTGAGTTGGGTCAGATTGGATTGCACTGGATTGGATTGAGTTGGGTCAGATTGGATTGCACTGGACTGGATTTAGGTAGGATCAGATAGGATTAGGCAGGATCAGATAGGATTGGATAAGTTTAGATAGGATTGGATTAAATAAGATCAAGTTAAACTGGGTAGGTTCAGATAGCATCGGACTGGGTAGGACTGGATTGGACAGAATCAGCCTGAGGTGGGTATGGTTGCATTGGGCTGGATAGGACCAGATTGGATTTGAGTAGGTCAGCTCAAAATAGGATTGGACTGGGTAGGATCAGACCGGATTGTGTAGGATCAGATATGGTTGGATTTGATAGAATCAGATAGAACTGGTGGAATCTGAAAAGATCAGTAGGATCAGATAGGATTGTGTTAACTAGGATCAGATCACATTGGGCAGTCTCTGATAGGATTAGACCAGGTAGGATTGGAGTCGGTAGGATCAGATTGGACTGGGGAGAATGAGACTGGGTTGAGTATGGTTGGATTGCAATGGGTCGGATCAGACTGGATTTGAGTAGGTAAGGTCAAACTGGACTGGACTGGGTAGGATCAAATAGGATTTGACCAAGTAGGATTGGATGGGGTAGGATCAGATTGGGCTGGGTAGGATTAGACTGAATTGGGGTTGGTAGGATCAGACCAGACAGAGTAGGATCAGATTCACTGGGTAGGATCAGAGGGTAGGATCAGACTGGACTGGGTAGGATCAGAGGGTAGGATCAGACCAGACTGGGTAGGATCAGAGGGTAGGATCAGACTGGACTGGGTAGGATCAGAGGGTAGGATCAGACTGGACAGGGTAATATCAGATTCACTGGGTAGGATCAAAGGGTAGGATCAGACTGGACAGGGTAATATCAGATTCACTGGGTAGGATCAAAGGGTAGGATCAGACTGGACAGGGTAGGATCAGATTCACTGGGTAGGATCAAAGGGTAGGATCAGACCGGACAGGGTAGGATCAGATTCACTGGGTAGGTTCAGCTTGGACTGGGAAGGTTCAGCATGGATTGGATAGGATCAGACTGGATAGGATAGGTTCAGCTTGGACTGGGTACGTTCAGTATGGATTGGATAGGATCAGATTGGATTGGGTAGGATCAGATCAGACAGGGTAGGATCAGACTGGACAAGACTGGGTAGGACCAGATTGGACTGGGTAAGATCAGGTTGGATTGCTTAGGATCAAACTGGATAGATAGTTTTGATCAGATGAAAAATACCACATACTTAAGATATTGATGACTGTATTATTATTAATTTGTTGTTGTTGTCACAAGCTGTTATTATTATTGATATAATTGTTACTAAGTTGAGAAGTTCTATAAATGAAGCTTGTGAAGAAATCCCTAAGGCAAATAGAAAAGCAAAAAAGAGTTGGATGACTAATGAAATTTTGGGCCTGATGGAGGAAAGGAGGAAATCAAAGAGAAACGAGGAGATATACAGGAAGATAAACAAAGAAATCAGGTATAGGTGCAATGAAGCTAAGGAAGCTTGGCTGAACACAAAATGCAAAGAGATAGAAGAACGACACAAAATGGAACCTCAGGGTATGTACAGACGAATTGAAGAAATTGTCCACAGGAAAAATACATGCACATCAACTGGTTGCTTAGAAAATCGAAAGATGGCACGCTTATCATGGGAAAAGACAAAATATTAGACAGATGGGGAGAGCACATTAAAGACTTTTTGAGGATGACAGAAACGAAGAACACATTATAAAAAAGAACTTTGAAGGACCACCCATAATGAAAGATGAAGTTAGAGCAGCACTGAAAAAGATGAAACCAGGAAAAGCCCCAGAACCAGACAACATTACTACAGAGATGATTGAAGCCCTGGAGGAATTTGGCATAGAAAAAATAACAGTCCTCCTAAATGAAATTTATGACACTGGAAAAATCCCCAAAGATATGTCAAAATCAATTTTCATTGCACTTCCAAAGAAGACAGGGGCTATAGAATGCGAACTCCATCGCACAATCAGTTTGATGAGTCATGTAACAAAAATCATGTTAAGAATAATCATGATGAGGACAAGGAATAGAATCAAAAGAGAAATAGCAGAAGAACAGTGTGGATTTGTGGAGGGGAAAGGAACTATTAATGCCATATACATCCTAAGAACTATCATAGAGAGGTCAATTGAGATGAATAAGGATTTGTATTTATGCTTTGTTGACTATACCAAGGCTTTCGATCAGGTACGACATGATGAATTGATCAACCAACTGGAGAGACTCAGTGTTGATGGAAAAGATCTACGAATAATCAGGAATATGTACTGGGAACAAACAACTGCAATGAGAATAGAAAACAATATAAGCTCTTTTCAAAACATCAAAAGAGGAGTCAGACAGGGTTGTGTTTTGTCACCAGATCTGTTTTCACTATATAGCGAAAACATCATGAGAAACCTAGAAGAAGACCCTGGATTAAAGGTTGGAGGGAAAATGATAAACAACATTCGGTACGCAGATGACACCGTGCTAATTGCAGAAAATGAAAGGGACCTACAAAACCTTGTGAATATACTAGAAACAGAAAGCAAAGGTAAGGGGTTGGAACTAAACAGCAGGAAGACTGAAGTCATGGTGATCAGTAAAAAACATGAAATCCCCTCATGCAAAATAAAAACAAATAGCACAACCTTGACACAGGTTAATAATTTCAAATACCTGGGAACGGTCATTTCATCAGACGGCAGAAGCACATCGGAAATAGCTGGCAGAATCGGCCAAGCCAAAACAGCATTCGAGAAGATGACAAGCATTCTTACCAACAAATGCCTATCAATTAACATCAGAAAGAGAGTCCTTGAATGTTATATAGAACCAATACTGGTGTACGGATGCGAGGCGTGGACAGTCAGCAAGCAAATCCAGAGCAGGATCGAGGCAGCCGAGATGTGGTTTCTCAGAAGAATGTTGAGAGTTCCATGGACAGCGGGGAGAACAAACGAGACAGTCTTGATGGAGGCAGACACAAGTCGATCACTCATAAGGAAGATTAGGAAAAGACAAGCAACATTTATAGGCCTTTTTTATGAGGAAGGGGGATTTGGAGCACCTGGTCACAACGGGAAAGCTGGAGGGAAAGAGAGCACCAGATAGACCCAGGGAGAGAATGCTGGACGGACTTGCAGAGTGGCTGGGGATGAGGAGGGTGGGAGAGATGCTGGGGGCAGCGAGAGATACATGTAGAGATGGTTGGAAGTCCATGGTCGCCAACGCCATGCGGCAGGCGGCAGGGCACCTGATGATGATGATGATAATTGTTACTGTTGTTGTCATTGCAGTAGTGGTAGTAATGTTATTATCATTAATACGAATTATTCTTGTATAGCGCAATATTCCAAACACATATTTGGACTAACTGCGTTTTACACATAATCAGACTTTACAGCGTTATCACGGAAAACTCAAGCTGTTAGGTGAGCTGACAACTCCCCACTGTGTTGTTGTACAGTCTGTATCCCTTTGGTGGTTGTGCAGGCTGCGTGTTTCCATGTTTTCACAATCTATCAGACACATGATACGATTTGCAAGATTTTTAACGTGTAGATTTTGATATTCTGCACGCGCATGCAAACGAAGGGAGGTGTAGGGATTAACAGATTTGCAGACATTGTGAACTGGGAGATCCTAAAAAAGTATTTCCACTTTTTTTTCTTTTTTAAATCTATCAGGCGGGATCGAACCCTGGACCTCCTGATAACAAGTCTGACGTTTATCCACTTGACTATAGTGTCCGTCTTAAAATTCATAGTAATTTATTTATATCAACTTACCTTCAGTGCGGCCTGGTGGAACGGCAGAAGATCGATCAGATTGTCCAGCAGGATGGCATAGACATTGACAGGCTCATAACCAGGCATCTTGCCGGCAACAGCTCCCTGTACCGAGTACCTCGCCATCTCCCGAAAATAATCCGCCGCCATCATCACCTCGCCCTCACGTGACCAGGCCGCGTTCATCAGCACGTGCAGGTCGAGCTCAAGGTTGAAATCCAAGGCGGAGCGACACAGACGTTGAGCGTTGGAGTAGACAGGTTCCAGGGCCACCACTTGTCTCCCTTGCATGGCTGCTTGCAGGGCCACCGTTCCCAGGTTGGCGCCCACGTCTATGAGAGGCAGGGTTCTGGATATATCCAGAAAACTCTCCACCTCCCTTTTTTCTGGGATTTCGTGTTTTTCTAGAATCAAAGAGGTAAGCGACTGGTCGGCCATCTTATCATCGTAGATATACAAAGACAACGTTCCATATTTGGATGGAAGCTGAGCCAGGCGGTACGACACAGATGTGTTGCACGTGAGTTTGGTCCATCCGGCGATGTTGCGGGAACTCAGAACTCCGAGGTTGTCCAACGCCTTGTTCCTGAAACTGGCCTGAATGTCAGAACTGCCGTTGGTGTTTCTTCCTTCAGATAACAAAGTGTTAGACCTACCATCAGTATTTTCCAGGTTTCTTCTGCGTTCTGCCGTAGAAAACGAAACTTTATTTCGTTCTAGGTTTTGAGAGTTTCCAGGTCTGAGTGGTTGATTCACAAGAGTGGTCATCTTGTTAATGTTTATGTTGACGTTTCCTTCCTCGTCTGTTTCAGAAAGTTGTGGATTTGGACCATGACCAGAAGATGCCATAGACACATGCCCATATCTCCGCACAACGTCCTCAGAAAATGAAAGAAGGGTTACACAGACGAAGACAATGTAAGCCACAAAGAACAAGAAGCAAAGGACCTCAACGTGCTTGTTTTGCCTGTTCATCATTTTGGTTCAGATAAGTCTGATTCAGCCTGCGAATGACATACATTCTGTAGGCGACATTTCTCACAGAAAACCGCTGAGCCCGGAATACCAAAAGGTCCAGAAATCATTTATGAATATTGCTGTATGATTACATAGTCGCTACTCATTCTTGAGCGAGGTAGGAAATATAGACCTGTTGCCAAAAGCGAAAAAAAATATAAGGCTGTTACCCTGAATCTTGTGTTCACCAGAATTACCAGCCATACACTGGAGGTCCTTCTTCACATGTCCACTGTTGAGGTGAACTGATAGATGGACCTGCAAATAGAAATATAAACTGCAGACACCAGCAATGTGTCATGTCATTCAAAAAGACGTCCCAGTCTCTAGGCAGATACATGGTCACTAGAGTTTCAACTTCATCGTGAATTCAGTGCATGCTATACCTACAAATTAACAATTTTCAGTTCAATTTCAATTTCTCAAGATGATGTCTCCGCGCTCGGAATGAATTCCATATCACTAACGTCACAGGTGCCATGTGATGGAGAAAATCCAGAATGATCACAGCACAATTTTTAAGCCTGCACATAAATCCACGAGCTGGCCAGGTCCTGTGGTCCTACATAGACAGTTCCATAATTCTGAGGTCGTAGGGGAGCGAGGTGGCAGAGACCTGAACTTTTCTGGGGCCAGCATTATGAGGGCGGCAGATTAACAAATCAACTTGTTAAATGCAAAAACAGATGCGAGCTAATGAAGAATGTATCAGTGAGAGTTCTTCTAAACCACCGTGGGAATTCGCCAAGGATATAAGCTATTACTGGTCTTGTTCAACATCTTCCTTGAAAACATCATGCAGAAAACCCTTCACCACCATCATACCTTCATCTCCATTGACCTCATAACTGGTACCAATAATAAACTGTAAGAACTGGCCAACAGACATGTCAACGGCAGAGTTTAGTGGCCCATTAGCTCAGTTGTCAGAGAACCAGGGAGGAGAGTGGCAGAATGGTTCAGACGTACGCCTGCCAATAACTAAAATCGAGGTTCCAGGGTTCGTTTCCCGTTAAGCCTCAATTTTTTTTGTCCTCAGTTTGAACGGAAAATCGAACTGAATGTCAAGACCTTCGGAAGGGGACGAAAAACGTGTCGGACACATGTGCTTTTTGGCCTGCATACGCTAAAGATCTCACGGCAGTTGAAAATTGTGAAGAGAAGGGCTTTCGCCCGGCTGCCCTGGCATAAAACATTGAAGAGACAGGTTCATTTCCCAGGACCTTCCCCTTGCAGGTTCATTTCCCAGGACCTTCCCCTTGAAGGTTCATTTCCCAGGACCTTCCCCTCGAAGGTTCATTTCCCAGGACCTTCCCCTTGAAGGTTCATTTCCCAGGACCTTCCCCTTGAAGGTTCATTTCCCAGGACCTTCCCCTTGAAGGTTCATTTCCCAGGACCTTCCCCTTGCAGGTTCATTTCCCAGGACCTTCCCCTTGAAGGTTCATTTCCCAGGACCTTCCCCTTGAAGGTTCATTTCCCAGGACCTTCCCCTCGAAGGTTCATTTCCCAGGACCTTCCCCTCGAAGGTTCATTTCCCAGGACCTTCCCCTCGAAGGTTCATTTCCCAGGACCTTCCCCTCGAAGGTTCATTTCCCAGGACCTTCCCCTCGAAGGTTCATTTCCCAGGACCTTCCCCTCGAAGGTTCATTTCCCAGGACCTTCCCCTCGAAGGTTCATTTCCCAGGACCTTCCCCTTGAAGGTTCATTTCCCAGGACCTTCCCCTTGAAGGTTCATTTCCCAGGACCTTCCCCTTGAAGGTTCATTTCCCAGGACCTTCCCCTTGAAGGTTCATTTCCCAGGACCTTCCCCTTGAAGGTTCATTTCCCAGGACCTTCCCCTCGAAGGTTCATTTCCCAGGACCTTCCCCTTGAAGGTTCATTTCCCAGGACCTTCCCCTTGAAGGTTCATTTCCCAGGACCTTCCCATTGAAGGTTCATTTCCCAGGACCTTCCCCTTGAAGGTTCATTTCCCAGGACCTTCCCATTGAAGGTTCATTTCCCAGGACCTTCCCCTTGAAGGTTCATTTCCCAGGACCTTCCCATTGAAGGTTCATTTCCCAGGACCTTCCCATTGAAGGTTCATTTCCCAGGACCTTCCCATTGAAGGCCAGTTCGCCTACTTGCCTTTCTGAATCTTGGTGAAAGAAAAATTGGGTGGCGCTCTACTGTGGCGACGTGCTGTCAAAGGGGAAAGCAACCCGAGTATCCCATGGCAAATCCACCGTGACAAAAGAAATGAATATGAATAACGCAGGGATCGTGGGTTGAACCTTTATGCGTGCCACAGTTTTGTCAGGGCCGGGTGATTCTTTTGATAGAGGCGTGGACACAGGGTCTGATATCTCGAGTTCAATCCCAGCCCACAATATTAAAATCTGACCTGTTGGCTGCCCATCTTAACGTTTCCATCATTCTGGTGGTGTCAGCTTACTGTTTCATAGGTCCACTGGCCTGTTGGCTGCCCGTCTTAACGTTTCCATCATTCTGGTGGTGTCAGCTTACTGTTTCATAGGTCCACTGGCCTGTCGGCTGCCCATCTTAATGTTTCCATCATTCTGGTGGTGTCAGCTTACTGTTTCATAGGTCCACTGGCCTGTTGGCTACCCATCTTAACGTTTCCATCATTCTGGTGGTGTCAGCTTACTGTTTCATAGGTCCACTGGCCTGTTGGCTACCCATCTTAACGTTTCCATCATTCTGGTGGTGTCAGCTTACTGTTTCATAGGTCCACTGGCCTGTTGGCTACCCATCTTAATGCTTCCATCATTCTGGTGGTGTCACATTACTGTTTCATAGGTCCACTGGCCTGTTGGCTACCCATCTTAACGTTTCCATCATTCTGGTGGTGTCAGCTTACTGTTTCATAGGTCCACTGGCCTGTTGGCTACCCATCTTAATGTTTCCATCATTCTGGTGGTGTCAGCTTACTGTTTCATAGGTCCACTGGCCTGTTGGCTGCCCATCTTAATGTTTCCATCATTCTGGTGGTGTCAGCTTACTGTTTCATAGATCCACTGGCCTGTTGGCTGCCCATCTTAATGTTTCCATCATTCTGGTGGTGTCAGCTTACTGTTTCATAGATCCACTGGCCTGTTGGCTGCCCATCTTAATGTTTCCATCATTCTGGTGGTGTCAGCTTACTGTTTCATAGATCCACTGGCCTGTTGGCTGCCCATCTTAATGTTTCCATCATTCTGGTGGTGTCAGCTTACTGTTTCATAGGTCCACTGGCCTGTTGGCTGCCCATCTTAATGTTTCCATCATTCTGGTGGTGTCAGCTTACTGTTTCATAGATCCACTGGCCTGTTGGCTGCCCATCTTAATGTTTCCATCATTCTGGTGGTGTCAGTTTACTGTTTCATAGGTCCATTGGCCTGTTGGCTGCCCATCTTAATGTTTCCATCATTCTGGTGGTGTCAGCTTACTGTTTCATAGATCCACTGGCCTGTTGGCTGCCCATCTTAATGTTTCCATCATTCTGGTGGTGTCAGCTTACTGTTTCATAGATCCACTGGCCTGTTGGCTGCCCATCTTAATGTTTCCATCATTCTGGTGGTGTCAGCTTACTGTTTCATAGGTCCACTGGCCTGTTGGCTGCCCATCTTAACGTTTCCATCATTCTGGTGGTGTCAGCTTACTGTTTCATAGGTCCACTGGCCTGTTGGCTGCCCATCTTAATGTTTCCATCATTCTGGTGGTGTCAGCTTACTGTTTCATAGGTCCCTTCTTACCTGTCCATCCCCATTTCAAGACCTTGCCAGCACATAGGGTTTTGCGCAGGCTCATGGAACCTGCCAGATAATTGCGATGAATCCCTGTTAACCTTTTAACTCCCGCATGCTATCCAACTGCAAAAAAACGTTAACCCTTTGATTCTCTCACAAACTGCAAAAACTAACCTTTTGATTCCCTCACTCTATCCACCAGCTTCCTGCATGGAGCTGATGGATGGGGTGAGGGAGTCAAAGGGTTAAAGTTTTGCTTTGCTAGCGTGATTGACAATGCAGGATGCTGATGGACATGGTACGGGAGTCAAAAGGTTAAACAAACTCCAAACTACCAGGGGTGGGGGGGTGGGGGGATGGGACTGAAGTCAGCACGGAGAAAAGCAAAGTTGTGGTCAACAGAACAATCAGTTTCAGCCTCAATTTTTCAACACGATGTCTCCGCGCTCGGAATGAATTCCATATGCACTAACGTCACAGGTGCCATGTGGTGGAGAAGATCCAGAATGATCACGGCACACGCCTTAAGCCTGCACATAAACCCATGAGCTGTCCAGGTCCTGAGGTCCTACCTGGATAGTTCCATAACCCTGAGGTCGTAGGGGAGTGAGGTGGCAGAGGCCTCAACTTTTCCAGGGGCCATCACCACGAGGTCGGCGTGCTTCCCCTCTCCCTCGCTTCAAATTTGTATTCATATATATTCACTTTTTCTAACCAAGACTTCAGAAAGGTAATTGGTCTTCAAGGGGGGGGGGGGGGGGGCAGGGAAATCAACCTATCTCCCCAATATTTTATGCCAAGGCAGCTGGACAATGCCCTGTTCTTCACGATTTTCAACTGCCGTGGGATCTTTAGCGTGCGCAGCCAGAATGCACACGGGTCCGACTCGTTTTTCGTCCCCTTCCGAAGGACTAGACCTTCAGTTCGATTTTCCGGTCAAACTGAGGAGAAACGTTGAGGCCTCTACGGGGAGCGAACCCTGGGACCTCGAGTTCAGTTATTGGCTTGCGAACGGCTTAACCAATCAACAGCAGTGCAGAAGTCTACATACACAGCCAGAAATTGGAAGAGGTTGACATTTTCAAGTATCTGGGATCAGTGTGTTACGTGTTGTTTTTTTCTTTTTTTTGTTGTTGTTTTTTTTTCATTTAAAGCTCAGCCGACTGCGTTGAGCCATACCAGGGTGACAACCCGTTTCAAAACATACAACTCCAATAAGGAAAAAAGAGAAAAGCAAATAAGTACACATATCAATACATTCGTG
>JAPXFY010000032.1:6414071-6419071 GCA_030674185.1 Monoplex corrugatus | reverse complement strand
ACACACAGACACACAGACACACAGACACACACACGTATACACACACACACACATCCACACACATACACACACACACACACACACGTATACACATACACACACACACACACACACGTATACACATACATCCACACACATACACACACACACACACACACACATCCACACACACATCCACACACACACACACGTATACACATACATCCACACACATACACACACTACACACACACACACACACACACACACACACACACACACACACACACACACACACACAGGTGCACACATACGGGAAGAGAGAGGAGACACACACACACATACCAGACACACAAACATACACACACAGGCACGCATGCGCGCGCGCGCGCGCCACACACACACACACACACACACAGTGGCACATACATACAGACAGACAGATAGTTAGAGACAGACAGACAGACAGACAGACAGACACACACACACACACACACACACACACACACACTCACACACACCACACACACACCACACACACACACACCACACACACACACACACACACACACACACACACACACACGGCATTCGAATATGTGTACAGATTTTTATGTATTCATGGTCACCTTATTTTATTTATGTGTTTTTGTTGTTTTTTTGTTGTTGTTTTTTTATACTTTACTTACCTTTTGCCTGCTTTGTTTAAGTTTCAATTCTGTTGTTCTGGTCTGTTGTCCTACTTTCTGTTGTTATACAGGGGTGTGTGCAAAAGTAGGTATACAGTAAGTATCACATCATTATTATAATGCTTAAGGTCACATTCTTGACTGGATCATTTCTCGTGATCACCACAATTCAGCTACTGACAACTGCTTAGTTCTTTCTACCCGTCTAACTTCAGCCCTTCCATCTGACCACTCTGCAATTCTCTGTTCTCTTGACATTTCTCCTCCTTCCCGTACCATGCGCACAGTGACTCGACGCAATCTCAAATCTATCGACCTCTCCACATTTTCATCTGATGCCTTCCGTCTCCTTTCTGAAAAGTCACATAACCTTGCCGATGAATTCTATACTACTCTCCACCATCTTCTGGACACTCATGCTCCAGCCACAACCCGTCTTTTACCTGACCGCCCCCCTACCCCCTGGCTCACTCATGGGATTGCCTGTGCAAAACGTGCCCGCCGCAGAGCAGAGCGCCGCTGACGCAAATCCAAACTCACTCTACATAGGCAACTTTTCCAAGCCTCTAAAACAAAGGTATCCACCCTCATTGCATCTGCAAAAACAAGCTATTTCCAAACCAAAATCCTGAATGCCTCTTCTTCAAAAGAATTCTTTACAACCATGAATCATCTCCTTGGCACACGAAAAGATTTACCTCTCCCAACAAAACACACAAATGAAGAACTCCCATCTGTATTCTCCAAGTATTTCACCACCAAAATACAAACTCTTCGTGACAGGCTTGACAGGACACCCTGTCAACCATGCCCACCTGACCCTTCCTTCTCTGGCACACCTCTTACTACTTTTACCCCAGTCTCACAAGAAGAAATTCTCAACACAATTAGATCCATGTCGTTCAAAACCTGCGAACTGGATCCTCTTCCAGGTTCTCTCTACTCTGACTGTCTCCCTACTCTCCTCCCATTCATCACTGACATCATCAACACTTCTCTCCAAATTGGAGCTGTCCCAGATTCTTTCAAGTCTGCTATTGTTCACCCTCTCCTCAAGAAATACAATTTAGACCCAAATGAACTGAAAAATTACCGGCCTATCTCTAATCTCTCTTTCTTGTCAAAACTGCTTGAAAAAGTTGTCCTCAACCAACTGAACTCTCACCTGTCTGCCAACAATCTCCTCAATCCTTTCCAGTCAGCCTACCGCCAGTGCCATAGCACTGAAACTGCCTTGCTACACATTCTCAACAATCTCCTCCTTGCAACTGATACTGGCAAAGTCTCTCTCCTCACACTCCTTGATCTGTCTGCAGCCTTTGATACCATTGACCATGGTATTCTCCTTTCTAGACTTCATCATACTTTTGGCATATCTGACATTGCTCTCTCCTGGTTCATTTCATATCTATCAAACAGAAAGCAAACTGTTCTCATCAATGGCACTTACTCTCAACCTGCATACCTGACCTGTGGTGTTCCACAAGGATCTGTCCTTGGCCCTGTTCTTTTCACTCTTTACACCTCCCCCTGTCCACCATCATCAACTCCCACTCTATAAAACACCACTTCTATGCTGATGACACCCAACTTCAAGACAGTGACTCACCTGACAATATACAGCGCCTCCTGACTCGCACCACTGAGTGTTACTCGGACATTAAAAATTGGATGACATACAACAAACTTCAGCTTAATGATGACAAGACATAAGCTATCCTCATTGGCACCCATCAGAAACCTTTTCAGCTGCCTCCTCTTTCTCTCCCATTATGTAACACATCAGTCCCAATTTCTGATTCAGCTAAAAACCTTGGTGTCTGCATTGACTCTACCCTCTCCATGAACAACTTTGTTTCTCAAACTGCCAGATCTTGCTACTATCACCTCCATCGTATAAGCCCGATCAGGAAGTATCTCTCTGTCGAAACAACTGCAAAACTCGTTCTCTCCTTCATAATGTCTCGCATTGACTATTGCAATTCACTCCTGTCCGGTCTTCCTGCCTCCACCATTCACATCCTACAGCGCATTCAAAACAATGCTGCACGCCTTGTACTCAAAAAGAAAAAAGCTGACCACATATCTCCTCTCCTGGCACAACTTCACTGGCTCCCTGTATCAAAGCGCATACAGTACAAACTAGACACCATGTCTACAAAAGCCTCAATAACACAGCCCCCGATTACCTGTCAAGCCTACTTGAGATCTATGTTCCCTCACGTACCCTCCGCTCTGCCTCCGATCCTCTGACTTTTCGCTTTCCACGCACTAAGCTCAATACCTATGGTCCACGAGCCTTCTCTGTTTCTGGTCCGCTCTCCTGGAACAAACTTCCTCTCTCAGTCCGTCAGCAACCTACTTTTGTCTCCTTCAAGTCCGCTCTCATAACTCACCTTTTCTCCTCTGCATAAAATCCTGACCTCACTCAATCCCCTCTGCAGCCTGGCTCCACTCGGAGGGGAATCACATTGTAATATATAATTCTATATAATATGCTCTCTATAATTTTCCATTGCTTTTATTCTTTCTCCCCATTTATAGCCGTGTGTGTGTGTGTGTGTGTGTGTGTGTGTGTGTGGTGTGTGTGTGTGTGTGTGTGTGTGTGTGTGTGTGTGTGTGTGTGTGTGCGTGCATGCGTGTGTGTGCGTGCGTGCGTGTGTGTGTGTCTGTTTCAGCGCTTAGATTTGATTTTATCAAGATTTTGCGCTATATAAATATTGTAAATTAAATTAAATTAATTAATTCCACTCTCGATTAGAGGAGTGTGTGAATACCGACAGCAAGCAGTTTGAGTATCTGAGGGATTAAGGCTGTGCTTGTCATTACATGTATATGCAATATTCATTTGTTTGTATAATAAATGCAATGAGTATTGTACGTGTTTTCTTTTTTCATAACTGTATACCTACTTTTGCACCCCCCTGTATACAAATAAATTAACAATGATAGATGTGAAAGTTGGCCTGTGTGGTGAGTATCTAGATATACTTTTGAAAATAAGATTTCCTCTCTCTCTCTCTCTCTCTTTCTCTGTCTGTCTGTCTGTCTCTCTCTGTCTCTGTCACTCTGTCTCTCTTTCTGTCTCTCTCTCTCTCTGTCTCTCTTTCTCTCCGTCTCTCTCTGTCTCTCTCTGTCCCTTACACATGTGTATGTAATTTTGTCAGAAACAATGGCTAAATAAAATTTTAGAAAAGCATAGTTTGTGCTTGTCTATCACAGTTGCATGCTTTTATTCTTTCTCCCCATTTATAGCCATGCATATGTGTGTGTGTGTGTGTGTGTGTGTGTGTGTGTGTGTGTGTGTGTGTGTGTGTGTGTGTGTGTGTGTGTGTGCGCGTGCGTGCGTGTGTGTCTGTTTCAGCGCTTAGATTTGATTTTATCAAGATTTTGCGCTATATAAATATTGTAATTATATTATTATTATTATTAAATTATCACATTGTAAGCCTATGTAAGAAATCTCGCTGTCAGTGCATGTGTCGTTGTCTTACCTAGCTGTGAATGGGCACCTGACTTTCTTCACACTTTTGGAAGGTAATTTTGCATTTAGGGAGAGGAGATGGGCAAGGAAGGGGGAACGTTTAAGTCCATTCTGGAATCTCTCATAAATAAAATGCAAAATTCGAACTTTCAATGAGGCAATGCTGATCTCACAAGCCGGGTTAAAATCCACTGGTTTTATATAGACGACATGCCTTCGAGTAAATATTTTTTCACGTTTTGGAACACTCCAATCCATGAAATCGTCGATCTCGTTTTCATTGTATATTCATGTATTTGTTTTGTTTTAAATCATTTGTATTCTTCATGTTGGACACGGCGCGCAAAGAACGACAACTATTTTTTTAACGTTGGGATCAAGAAATAATGAAGTCTCCCCCGGAAACGAGGTCGTTCATGTCATTGAAAGTTTACGTCTGCTCGCTTCGCGTGTCCGTTGGCACCACGCACGGAAGATAGAAACAGAGGGTTCAGTAGCAGTTTGCTCGACCAGGGACCCCGAACAAAATGATTGGTGCTGTTGTGACATTCATTGGGGAACACCTTGGAGCAACTGAAAGTGCAATTCGTTTGCTTTTATCATTGCTATCAGGTAAAAAATATTCATATTTGATTCCAATGTGGTTGTCACGCGTGACTGACATGCTTTGTTACCGTTACGTATCTGATGGCATCGATAGTTGTTCAATTTGAACTTAACCCTATCGACCTATTTCGCTTTCCCCCCTTCTTCTTGCCCTGTCTTAACTGAAAAGCTTTTATATTTTGTGGTTGTATTGTGATAAATATCCTTGTCATCTGTGGGCACAAGTTCTCCCTCTTCATGTT
>JAPXFY010000032.1:6399071-6406571 GCA_030674185.1 Monoplex corrugatus | reverse complement strand
ACAAGCCAGGTGCAAATTTTTGACCAACTAGCCTTTATAAAGTGTAAACAAACATAAGACAACAAATAACAAAAAACAAACACAAGATGTGAACCAGTGGAAAAACAACAAAAATCCCCAGAGGGACAATTACTGATATGAAATCACAACGTATAATTTGTGAGTAGTGGTAATTGTGAAGAGAGGAGGCAAATCAATAACTCGGGGTAAATGAGATGAATTCTACAATGTAGAAATTGTCTGTTCTGTCTCATATTATTAAATACACCTTCTGTTTTCATGTTTTTCTGTTTCCTGTTTGTTTGTTTGAACGTGGGCAGTCATACTTGTTTTGGATTTTTTAACAACAGTGAAACTGAAAGACATTAACTGCAAAAGCAATAACAACTGTATTATAAATATTAAATAACGACCGACTCTGCTGTGTATGACTATTTGAGGGTTGCATACCACAGTGGTGTCTGCCCTCGTTATTCCTTTTGTCATATAATGCCATTCTAGCAGGTAACTGTTGACATATTTGTGGCCCGTTCTCATGAAAAGGGGCCAAAGTCAATTTTGGGGGTATAGCTCTTATCACTGAAAAGTAGAAGAAACACTTTTTCTAAATATTTTTAGATCAAATCTGTAACATCAATGGTGCATGAGTTATTTAAAAAGAGTAGGTGGAAAAGTGGACAGTTTTCAGAAAATTGCAATTAAAAGTAGGCAGAAACTTTTCCTGTTTTTTTCCTTAGCAATCATTTTTCAAACCTTTTCAGACTTCAAAACTTGCGCATCTATGCAATTGTTGTACACTGAGGTATGATAATGCTGAGGCCTTGTATAGTTTCATTAAGTACTCTAAATGCTGTGCAAAACTCCAATTTTCTCAAAATAAACTGATTTGTTTTGAAGGGGGATCATTAATTGAACAAGCTTTTTGAACTATATGATGAATTAAAATAAAAATACAGAGTTACAAAGTGTTGCAAAACAAAAAAAATATCATAATCACCCTCAACATGTTTTTCAGGGCTGTTGCTTGGCATGATATCAACAACTTTGGCCCCTGTTTGTGAAAATGGTTAAAATCTAGTATTAGTTCATTACCAGCCACTTCTCAAATATTGGTAAATACGGCGAGCAGTGACTCAGTTTCATGGCGTGGACCTTTGTACGTGCGGCTTCCAGTTCTCTCCCTCCTTTGAATGGGGGTACTTGATCCAGTTTAGGATTATTCATTTGTATTCATTGCTTTTTGTCACGGTGACTTACTATGTGAAACTTGGGCTGCTTTCCCCTTTGTGAGCACCTCCACGCAGTGAAGCGCCACTCCCCTCCCACCCCCACCCCCACCCCTTTTTATTTTGTAACCAAGACTTCAGAAAGGCAAAATGAATTGGCGTTCAAGGGGAGAGACCTGGGAAATGAACCTATCGCTCCATAGTTTACATCAGGGCAGCCAGGTGACTGCCCTGCTCTTCACGATTTTCAGCTGTTGCTATGGGAGCTTTAGCATGCGCAGACCAGAGGCACAGGAGTCCCACTCGTTCTTCACCTTTTTTTGAAGAACTAGTTGCTCGGTTCGATTTTCCGGTTGAACTGAGGAGAAAAGTCCAGGCCCCAATGGGAAACGAACCCTTGAACTTTGAGTCTAGTTATTTGCCACTCTTCTTAGGGAAGGTAAAGAAGCGTGGAAGAAGAGGAGCTGACCAAAAAAAAAATCTGCTCTGAAAGTAGTAAGGTCTCTCCTTGCGACCCATGTTAGGATTATGAGACTACCACTACCCTTTCCTCTTTAATAACTCATGAATTAATTTTGTGCTCAAACGTGATATGACCCCAAAAAACTGCTCTGAGATGAGAGTAGTAAAATATTTACCATCTCTTTTCCCGTGTCACCCACGTTAGGATTATGAGACTTCCGCTACCCTTTCCTCTTTAATAACTCATTAATTGTTTGCTGAGCCACGATATGACAAAAACTGTTCTGAGAGTAGTGAAGTATCTACCATCTCCTTCTTCTTCTTTGAACATTCACCATCATCATTTTGATGGTTCTGATGCGTATAGAACTGGGGGATTCCACTAGCTAGGATGTTGGTATGTAGAACTGGCAGTAGGGGGCTTTTGGGATGGAGTGGTGGTGGTAGAGGATCGGGGAGGGGGGCTGGCTGGTCAGATTCGGGACTTGAAGCACTTCACCGAGGCTGAGGAGATAACCTCGGGGGGCAGACTGTTCCAGTCCCTGACAGTCCTTGGGAAGGAGGGGTACTTCCTGTAGTTCGTTTTGCAGGCAGGGAGGAGATACGTCTCCGTGTGTGACTGTCTTGTGGGCCGTGCTGGGGTGTTTGGTGTGGGCCTGAATGGGGTGTTGATGCTGACCTCTTCTCGATGGTATTTGAAGAAGGTGGTCAGTCTTGCTACTCTTCTTCTGTCTGCTAGGGTGGACCACTGTAGATGTGTCAGCATGGAATCGACACTTGAGGTGTGACACTGACACTAGTGACAGTGGTGGTTCACAACCCATTGAGCTGTACGGCGTTGGACTTTTTCGATGTTTTCGATGTTTTTAGCAGTGTGCGGGTCCCAGACAGTGAGGCATATTCTAGAGTGGGACAAACTAGGGCTTTGTAGGCTGTTTCCTTGATGTTGATGGAACCCACTCTCAGGTTTCACCTGAGAAAACCTAAGGTCTTGTTTGCCCTGTTTGTCGTATTTGAAATGTGGGTGTCCCAGCTGAGGTCTTGGGAGATGGTGACCCCCGGGTACTTTGTCTCCTCTGCTTTTTTGAGGTTTTGGCCGTGGAGATGGTACATGCCAGTCAGTGTGTTTCTCTTCCTTGTTAGTATAACTCATGAATTGTTTTTGTGCGTAGCTCTGATACGACTCTCGGTGAAAGGGGGTTCAGGGGTGAAGAGGGGAGCTGTAAGCAACATGAACCAGGAACAGTTTTCGTGCTCAGGGTTCTGCGCTTTGTTGTTTACTTTACTATCAGAAATATGACATTGATGAAGAACAGTGGGAAATCATGGCCACAAACAGGTCTGAATGGAGACAAGCTATTCGCGAGGGAACAGAAGCTTATGAAAATGAAAGACGAAGCAGCCAAGTGGAAAAGCAGCAGCAATAAAGGCCAAAACCAACTCTGCAGAGCGTTCCATTGAGTGTCAAGTATGCGGCCGCCTGTGTGTATCAGACTTTGACCTGAGATCCCACATGAGGGTACACAAATGAAATGCTAGGTTGGACTTTTTCGACCACGATAGTCAACCATATACTATATCAGTTGCTCTAAGAAAGTCTAAGTAACATGAAATAGGAACAGTTTTTGTGTTAAGCTTCTGGGTTTTATGTATACTTTACTATCAGTTGCTCTAAAAAGAGTCTAAGCAGCATGAAATAGGAACAGTTTTCGTGGTAAGCTTCTGGGTTTTATTGTATACTTTACTATCAGTTGCTCTAAGAAGAGACTAAATAACATGAAATAGGAACAGTTTTCGTGCTCAAGCTTGTGTTCTTATATTATTGTTAACTTTACTTTTGCATTGTCAGTCTTCCTTTACTGGCATACCCTGAATGTTTAAGATATCAAATATCACGGTAAAACAAAAGAACACTACCACAGTACAAGTACTACTAGCTGTACGGTGTAAGGACACAGATGGGGACATAGTTACT
This sequence comes from Monoplex corrugatus, assembly GCA_030674185.1. Lineage (NCBI taxonomy): Eukaryota > Metazoa > Mollusca > Gastropoda > Littorinimorpha > Ranellidae > Monoplex > Monoplex corrugatus. The sequence goes on along the minus strand of JAPXFY010000032.1, from coordinate 6,402,908 downwards.
CATAGTTCTGTGTGTCACTTTGCACTCAAGTCAGAGTGTCTTGCACAGTCTTCCCTTATGTATTTTAGGTGAAAGGCTTTTTTCTGTCTTTCACTTTTTCAGTCTCTCTCCCCCGCCCGCCCCCCCCCCCCCCTTTTTGTGTGTGTGTGTGTGTGTGTGTGTGTGTGACAGGAATTTTGTACAGGGATATTTTTGTGTTGACTGGAGGGAGATGTGTGTTTGCATGTCTGTCTGTTTTGTCCATGTGTATGCTTGTTTCAAAAACGGGCAGGTTAGAATTTTTAGGTTGTTTCTTGAGGGATTATAACTAAGTCGGGGTCAGAGGTGTGGATCTCTTAAAAGATCATAAATGCACAAGTATTTGGAAGTTACATGGACCAGAATTGGCACTTTTGGGGGGAAGCTCTGAACAGCACTTTTTCAGAAATTTACAACAGTATTTCCTTTGTTTCGACAGTTTACACTGTCCTTGCTTCACGCCAAGGTTTGTTTGTTCTGATGCTCTTCAAGGTCACAGGGACTTTAAGAAGAAAATTTGGATATTTCAAAAAGAACAAAATTTGTGTCTATCTATCTAATATCTATCTATCTATCTATCTATCTATCATCTATCTATCTATCTATCTATCTATATCTACCTTTCTATCTGTCTGTCTATCTGTCTGTCTGTCTATCTATCTATCTATCTATCTATCTATCTATATCTCTATCTATCTATTCTTTCATAATTTTTGTATGAGAAGGGAGATGGTTTGAATCATTTTATCATATTTTATTATCTAGTTGGTTTTCCTTGTGGATAAAGATTTCCTTTTTAGTTTTATGTGAAGGTAAAGATAGAGACCTTGTGGCTTAGAGGCCCCACTGTTAGGTCCATTTGATTTAATGAGTTTATTAACTTAATAAAAAGTATGCGTGTGTGTGTGTGTGTGTGTGTGTGTGTGTGTGTGTGTGTGTGTGTGTGTGTGTGTGTACATGCTCATGTACATGTGTAGGTCTATGGGCCCTAAAGAGTCCACAGGTGAGAAGGGACACATGATTGTGTTCAAGATTTGGGGAAGGTAAAGCTTCACACTCAGGAAAGGAGTTGGTGCTCACCCCGATTTAAAGTTAGAAACCAGCGATCTAGACATGAAAAAGAGGAACATTTTTATTGATTGACAAAACAACTTGTTTGACAAAACAACTTAATAAGGTTGCAACACATTCACAGCCAACCTGCGTTTGTTAACCCTTTGACTCTTGCACACTGTCCACCAACTGCAAAAATTTAACCTTTTGACTCCCTAACTCTATCCACCAGCTTCCTGCAGGAAGCCAGTGGACAGGGCGAGGGAATCAAAAGGTTAAATTTGTGCTTTGCTAACGTGGTTGACCATATGCAGGACGTTGATAGACAAGAAAGAAACAAATTCAGTAGATTTAGGACCAAAACACTTGTCTAAACAGTTCTAGATACTAGTTTAATTAACCTTTTGACTCCCACACCCTGGCTACCAGCATCCTGCATTGTCAACTATGCTAACAAAGCAAAAACTTAGCCCTTTGATTCCCTCACCCTATCCACCAGCTTCCTGCAGGAAGCTAGTGGATAGGGTGAGGAAGTCAAAAGGTTAAGTTTTTGTAGTTGGTGGATAGGGCGTGGGAGTCAAAGGGTTAAGCCCTACTTTTCACCAAGTGTCAAGCCTCACTGATCTCTAAAATCTTATCCCTTCATAGAGATTTCACTTTTATCTTTACTTCAGTTTGTTACAGTTTAGTATGACCTCAAAAAAACTCTTCTCATCTCGAAAACATACAGTACTGGTGTCAGTCCTACTTTCCTGTAATTATCGGTTCTTTATGACAGTAAAAACTTGCATCTTCAAAGAGGACTGTTACTAATATTAGCCCTACTGTCCATACTGTACTTGTATGACTGGTTGTATGAGATAACGCTCTTTGTGTATGTTTATCAATTTGTTTGCAGACCTGTGTATTTGTGTGTTCGCCTGCATAAATTCTTGTGCAGGTGCTCACCTATTTAAGTATTGTGTACGTGTCTTGTGTATGTCATGTCTTTGTGTCAGTGTGTGTGTGTGTGTGTGTGTTGGTGTTGCATGTCTGTTCATGTAACACAGGTTTTTTTCATGTCATACTGTTGTTATCTTTCTTGTTCTGTGTTGTGGCATATTTATAAAATATTATATCATTGATTTTTGTTGTTGGTGTACATATTTTGTGTAAAGTGCAAAGCGCTTAGGAGCTTGCTTCTTGAGAAGTTGTGCTATGTAAATGTTATTGTTATTATTCATATTATTATCATCATCATCTCATCATTATTGTTATTGTTTATTTTATTATTGTTGTTGTTGTTATTGTTATGATTTCATTATTATTGCCATCATCAGATCATCATCCTCATCATTATTAGCATTGTTGTTATTATAATTATTATTATTATTATTGTTGTTATTGTTATTTTTGATGTTATTGTTGTCGTCGTCATCATCATCAATCATCATTACTGTTATACTTACTATCATTTTTATAATCATTAGTATAATTATTATCATTATTTCCTCACTGACCATATGGTTGTAGGACGGCAGTTATCAGCAACGTCCTTAAGTTAGGCTTGTGAGATACTCTGTCATATAATTAAGATATTGGTTGTCTTCTTCTTCGTTAATTGTGAAGTCTTAGTCTTAGAAGCGGTTATGTGCTTTGTGTGTGGTGTAGTGTGGTGTGGTATGGTGGTTGTGTGTGTGTGTGTGTGTGTGTGTGTGTGTGTGTGTGTGCATGCATGCATGTGTGTGTGTGTGTTCTCTCTCTTACTATGTCTCTGTCTGTCTGCCTGTCTGTTTCTCTGTCTGTTTCTCTCTCTCTCTTTCTCTTTCTCTTGATCTCTCTCTCTCGATCTCTCTTGATCTCTCTCTCTCTGTCTGTCTCTGTCTCTCTGTCTGTCTGTCTCTCTTTCGATCTCTCTTTATCTCTCTCTCTCTCTCGATCTGTCTCTGTCTGTCTCTGTCTCTCTCTCGATCTCTCTTTCTCTCTCTGTCCCCCTCCTTCCCCACTCCTGTCTGTGCCTGTCTGTATACATGTATTGTATGCATGTCTGTGTATGCATAAATGTATGCATATCATTTGGAGTCTGGACCAAACAACAAATTCTAAACTCTTCAACTGAAGACTTTCTGAGTTTCTCTCTCCTCTCTTTCCAGCGTTCCTTCTGCCCCCATCTCCCTCTTTCTGTGGTTTCTACAGTAAGGTGAAAGGTCGTTCCATAACCCAGAGGACCTAGGGATGGAGGTGGTAGAGAGAGACCTCATTTTTTCCTAGGGGGGGGGGGGGGAGGGCGCCTGCTTCCTAAGTATGAGGGTGGTGTCTTTCGGAGTTTCTCCTGTACCTTCCTTATCTGTGATTGAAAAAAGTCAGGTAACTGTTCAGTTCACAGCTGGGTAGGCTGAAGACCACAGGTACATGTATATGAAGCTCTGTGGGTGTGTTTCACACCCCTGCAGACCCGTTTGCAGATTCCTGTGGTATCTCCTTTACCATTCCCTCACCTCCCAGAAGCAGGTACATGATGAAACTGTTCAAGAGGTAACAGAAAAATTCAGGGTTAAAAATGCCTTCAGGTGCGGGGTGTAATTTGATTAACCGGCAACGCTTTCCACGTTCCCATAATGTAGAGAGCAGCCCCACTAATAAAGTGAAACATGACGTGGAGGGAGCTGAACATTAGTTTTTGTCATTTTGTAATAATGTTTGTTTCATGATATACATAGCATGTGTTACGATCTCAGCAGCTGTCGACCAAACAATTAACAACATACAATGAATTGAGTAATATGT
>JAPXFY010000032.1:6381571-6391571 GCA_030674185.1 Monoplex corrugatus | reverse complement strand
GGACCTAAAACTGAACAAAGTGTCACTGTGCGTATTTTTTATTCCATAATTATTTAAAAAAGATTTAAGTTGTCTATTCTGTCCCATACCGGTACTCCTGAGATGATTGAAAACTGAGGTAATGGATACCTTAGTTTTGCTTGGCACCAGCACTGAGGTTGGTGCCCTTCTCCTCTGGCAGTGGTTTATGTTCACTGACTATCATCAGGGTGACTAGAAGCCGCATACATTGGTGTTTTATTCTGGGCCAGATTAGCAGCCTTGCGGATGGATACATGGGATGAGATTGGAAGGCGGAGCACTCTTGTCGTGTAAAATACCAAGTCCTGAATTAGAATATCACAGAATGACCCGCTGGTAACAACAGTTGTTAGCACCATTGTACACCAGTTTCAGTTTGGGTTTGCTGAAAAAAGTTACTGCAGCATATAGTGTAATCCGTACAAATGAAATAACAAAGTAAAGACTGTTCCATAACCCTGAGGTCATAGGAGAGTGAAGTGATAAGAGACCTCAGCTTCTGTAAGGGGCCAGCAGTATTAGGACTGTACTCTCTCCTTTTGCTCATTGACGCTTAACCTTTCTCAACCCTGTACAGAGTCAAGCACCCATTCACAGCTGGGTGATCTGGAGGCCATGTGCATAGAGTTTTTCCCCTTGGTCGCAGTTGGAAGTCATGCAGTCAGACTGGAAAGCCAGGATCTTGACCTCTATGCTAACCAGACCTTTATCAGCCTGTGCTACCCCACAAATGTCATGGGATGGAAGAAGAGTCATAGTGGTGGATGCCTGCTTTTTGTTTGTTTGTTTGTTTTTCTTTTTTAATAGATCAGATATTTTCCACTGTAGTATACAGTGCCGGACAGATGTGAAAGGCCTTTTATCTGGTCTTGCAGAGCGGAAGGGAATCTTTGCTCATAATCTTTGCTCATAATTTAAGCCTTAGATTAGATGGACAAAAAACAAAAAAATGGCTGAGGACAGAGAGGGTGGGAGATGTACTTGCGGCGACAAGAGATAGTTTTGTATGGAGGACTATAGTATAAACTATAATCGCCAATGCCATGCAGCAGGGTACATGATGACAAAGATGACGCATGTGTTATCACTCTCTCTCTCTGACTCTCTGTCTCTCTCTCTCTGTCTCTCTCTCTCTCTGTCTCTCTCTCTCTCTTTCTTTCTCTCTCTCTCTCTCTCTCTCTCTCTCTCTCTCTCTCTCTCTGTCTGTTGTCTCTGTCATTCTTCTTTGGTGCCATTGAATGATAGAATAGTCGTTTCTTGGTTGTTGTTTTTTGAGGGTTTCTTTTGGTCAGGTAAGCTGCTCTGGGTATCTTTTCTACGATTTGTTGTTGGTTATGCACTTGCTACGTTAATCTGCCTTAGGTTTCAGTTCAGTTTCAATTTCTCAAAATGTCGTTTCCGCCGTTGGAATGAATTCCATATATAAAATAATAATAATTAATAATAATTACAATATTTATATAGCGCAAAATCTCGATAAAATCAAATCTAAGCGCTGAAGCAGACACACACGCAGGCACGCACGCACGCACGCACGCACGCACGCACACACACGCACGCACACACACAGACACACACACACACACACACACACACACACACACACGCATGGCTATAAATGGGGAGAAAGAATAAAAGCAATAAAAGCAAGAATAAAAGCAATGGAAAATTATAGAGAGCATAGCATACAATTATATATTATAACCATGTGATTCCCTCCGAGCGGAGACAGGCTGCAGAGGGGGGGGGTTGAGTGAGGTTAGGATTTTATGCGGAGGAGAAAAGGTGAGTTTTGAGAGCGGACTTGAAGGAGACAAAAGTAGGTTGCTGACGGACTGAGAGAGGAAGTTTGTTCCAGGAAAGTGGACCAGAAACAGAGAAGGCTCGTGGACCATAGGTATTGAGCTTAGTGCGTGGAAAGCGAAAAGTCAGAGGATCAGAGGCAGAGCGGAGGGTACGTGAGGGAACATAGATCTCAAGTAGGCTTGACAGGTAATCGGGGGCTGCGTTATTGAGGCTTTTGTAGCACATGGTGTCTAGTTTGTACTGTATGCGCTTTGATACAGGGAGCCAGTGAAGTTGTGCCAGGAGAGGAGATATGTGGTCAGCTTTTTTCTTTTTGAGTACAAGGCGTGCAGCATTGTTTTGAATGCGCTGTAGGATGTGAATGGTGGAGGCAGGAAGACCAGACAGGAGTGAATTGCAATAGTCAATGCGAGACATTATGAAGGAGAGAACGAGTTTTGCAGTTGTTTCGACAGAGAGATACTTCCTGATCAGCTTTATACGATGGAGATGATAGTAGCAGGATCTGGCAGTTTGAGAAACAAAGTTGTTCATGGAGAGGGTAGAGTCAATGCAGACACCAAGGTTTTTAGCTGAATCAGAAATTGGGACTGATGTGTTACATAATGGGAGAGAAAGAGGAGGCAGCTGAGAAAGTTTCTGACGGGTGCCAATGAGGATAGCTTCTGTTTTGTCGTCATTAAGCTGAAGTCTATTGCACTAACATCACAGGTGCCATGTGATGGAGAAGATCCAGAATGATCACGGCACAAGTCTTAAGCCTGCACATAAATCCAAGAGCTGGCCAGGTCCTGAGGTCCTATTTAGATAGTTCCATAGCCCTGGGGTTGTAGGGGAGTGAGCTGGCAGAGACCTCAACTTTTCCTGGGGCCAGCACCACAAGGATGGCACCCATTCCCTCTCCCTCGCCTCAAATTCATGTTCATATTTACATTTTTATAATTAAAGACTTCAGTTTATTGGTCTTCAAGGGGTGGGACCTGGGAAATCAACCTATCTCTCCAACATTTTATACCAAGACAGCCAGGCAATGCCCTGCTCTTCACGATTTTCAACTGTCATGGGATCTTAAGTGTGCGCAGCCAGAAGGCACATGGGTCCGACTCGTTTTTCTTCCCCTTCAGAAGGACTAGACTTCAGTTCGATTTTCTGGTCAAACTGAGGAGAAAAGGTGAGGCCTCCATGGGGAGCAAACCCTGGAACCTCGAGTTTTGGTTACTGGCAGGCCAATGTCAGAACCAATCCGCTACTCTCCTCCTTTCTGCCTTTGGCTGCTTGGTGGTTGTGTTGAAAATGTATGAAAACCTGCAAATATAGATTTTCTCACTGGTCAAGGTCTTGATGTTTTAACTCTAGCTTAGTAAGAAGTCTAGTGTCCCAGTTTTCTTAAGGCAGTGTTTCTGAGCTTGGAATAAATTGTATATGTGCACTGATGCCGCGAATGCAATGGGATGAACAAAAGTGATGATGGCAAAAGTCATGAGCCTGCACAACAACCCTGGGAACTTCGGACAGTAATTATATGGCCTGTGTTCACTGTTTTGACAGTTTGCCACCATCCTCATTTCATGTCAACTTTTGCTTCTTGAAGGTCACAGTCACATTGAGAAGTACAAAATCTGGGTTTTCTGTAATAATTTTTTTCATATTTTTTTTTAGAAGAAGCGAGATAATCAGAATGGCTTGACCATCTTGTTGTCATTCATTGTGTTTGCTTTCCTTAAACTACTTAAAGGTAAATGTTCATTAAAACAAACTGTGCCATTGTCTGAATGATTTGACAATACTGGTCGATTTCAGTGGCTCTGTTACTGTGTGTGTGCGGGGTGGTGGTGGTGGTGGTGGTGGTGGTGGCCATATGTGGTTTTGCACTGAAAAAAGTGTATTATATGTTTTAAAGAAAGACTTGTTTGTTTTGATGTTTTTTTGTTGTTTTTTTTCATAAAAAGGGAGATTGTTACTGTTAGACTGGCTTGATTTTGTGTTTCTTTAATTTGTATTCTTCCTCCTCCCCCCCCCCTCAACACACACACACACGGCGCCCCCCCCTCAACACACACACACACACACACACACACACACACACACACACACACACACACACACACACAAATCCCCCCTTCTTTGTTTTGTGTGTATGTGTCCACGCATATGCTACTGTGCTTACTGTAATGTGTGTAAGTGAGATTGTGTGTGTGTGAGTGAATAAACTTGTGTTTGTGTGTGGGTGGTTGTATGCATTGTTGTGTGTGTGTGTGTGTGTGTGTGTGTGTGTGAGAGAGAGAGAGAGAGGTAAAGACGCCCATGCATATGTGTGTGCATGCATGTTTGTGTTTGTGTATGTGCATAGTGTACAAGCATGTGCGCGTGCATGCATGTGTGTCTGTATGCACACGCGTATACGTGTGTGTGTGAGTGTGTGTGTATGCATGCACGCATGCATGTGTATGTGTATTAATATATTATCTCCTTCATAGCAGAAGAGAAAGATAAGCGCCTGCACTGCCAGATGAGCAGCAGCACAGTGCCAGAGATATTCATATTCACCTCACCCACCAGCATTGCCCAATAGAACCAAGCCTCATTACTGGATAGGTCATTACCAGCTGCACTCAGGCCATAAAGCCAGTGCATATGCGCAGCAGTTTATTGTCGATACCAAACAGGGGGTCTCGGTGTGATTCCGTGATAATAAAATCCCCAGCAGGAATTTATACCCTGTTGGGTGGTGTGGGTGTTAGGGTTGATAGCAATGTGATCCGGCGGTAATAAAGTTTGATGCATTAATTGTCAGTAAACCTAGTTGGTGGTGCAAGTGATGTACGTTTGTGTGGGGTTTTAATTTACTGCGTTATGCCGTAATCGTGTATGTAGAAATTTAGTAGTTATGGCCTGGTTTGTGGTGCCTTCAGATAATGGGATTGGTGTTTGGTTTTATCCTTGTTGATTTGTGTTGAAATTCCAGTTCTTCTCTTCTCTCCCTACTCTCTGAACAAACAAACAAACAAAAAACTATCAGGTATAATAACTGTTAGCAATTAACTCTTTGAAGACGTAATATAGTTGCCTTGCACAACCACTGTGGACGCGATCAACGGGACCTGCCACAACCCTTGGCGACGCACGATTTTGGGGGGGTTTTAAAAAAATTCTCAAAAATACAGATTTTACAGCACAAGAACATATTTTATATCAACATAAAATTCAGTTTATGCTCTTTGAGCTGAAGCTACATACAAGGACAATACATCTATTCTACTTACTTCCTAGAAGGTGAAATGGGGTAGGGTTTTGGCTCTGGGAAAGTTTTTGATTGACAGTAATCCAACACATACAGTCAGTGAAACACCCATTCTTGACCAGGTAATCCAGAAATCCAGGTAATCACAAGTCCTTGGTATGACCAGAAGATATAAAAGAACAAACACAGCTTTGTTTTCACACAGGTGAAGCAGCAAAGTGATTATGACGATCCTTTGAAGATGAAGAAGAAGAAGAAGAAGAAGGCCTAAATGTCGCCATTTTGGTGCAAGGACGGTCACTCCGGTTGGTTTGGATAAAGGCAAAAACTAACTAATCGGGATAAAATCGATGCAAGGGAAGTAACAAACACTTAAGAAGATACCAAAGAGTGTTCCTATATGTGTAGTTAGTTCCCCTAAACCAGCGACCGGCTTGCATCTATTTTTAAAAACCGCAGCGGAATATCCGCTATCACGTCTCTAATGGTTTGGCCAGCTGCAGCGGAATGTCCGCTGTCATGTCTGTAATGGTTTGGCCAGCTGCAGCGGAATATCCGCTGTTACGTCTCCGAAGAGTTAAAACACTGTATGTGTTTTGTGGTATCTCTGCTGGTTTGTCTTGAAATGTCAATCTCAGGAAAAAAAACAAACAAGCAAACAAACGAAAAAGCAAGTATGATAACTATTGTAATTACAACAGTGTGTGAGGTTGGTGGTATTCCAGTTGATTTTTGTTGAATTTTGAGTCTTAACTACTAATAAATAAAACAATGTATGTGTATGTATGTGGTTGGTGATATTCTTGCTTATTTTTGTTTGAACTTCGATCTCAGGAAGAAAAAAACGAACAAAACACAAGTATAATAACTGTGGATAATAAAAACAGCGTGTTCGTGGTTCGTGGTATCCCTGTTGATGTTTGTCATGGTTTGTGGTAACCCTATCAGTTTTTGTCGATTTTTGATTCTGTAATGAAAAACAGACAAGCAGAATGAGTATGTAATAACTACCAGGCAACAAATCAAAACAGGTTCATCCTCCCCAACACAGTCCCTCCTTCCCCACCAAATTAAATTAACACGATTCATCTCTTGTCGCTGAATCATGAAAACAAACTGTGTCACTACTTTATGTTAGGGTTTGTCCTCTTGTGTGTAGACTAATCTCCTCAAACTTGCGGAATAAGGCATTTGTAAGCATTCTGCACTTTCACTTTACTTACTTACTTCTCATGTGGGGATTACCAGGGGCTTTTTCAGTATAAATAGTATAATAGTAATAATAATTACAATATTTATTTAGCACAAAATCTTGATAGAAATCAAATCTAAGCGCTGAGTATCAAATTCTGTGCTAGAAATTTCTTCTTTTCTGTCACTCTCTTTGTTTTTTCCTCCTTTGCTTTGTCATTTCTTCCTATCGTTTTCTGCCTGAATAGTCCATTCACCTGTATGTGTTTGATAAAGTCAAACATACTTGTTCTTAGGATTGATAATTGGGTACATGCATTAAGTGCATTTTTGGCTTCAGGGAGGTGAGATGTGCGGAAGCGATTTTAGGTAATTTATGCCTGTTTTTATATTTAGGTATGCTTATATTTGTATTTAGGCGTGTTTTTTAAATCCCCTGTGCAATAAATTGGATGGAGTGGTCAACGCCAGGGGCATGTCCTTAGATTATGCGCGCGAATGCATTGATATGTGTACTTAATTTTCTTCCTTTTTTTTTTCCTGTCGAAGTTTTGTATGTTTAGAAGTGTTTTTCCTTAGATTATGCGCGCGATTGCATTGATATGTGTACTTAATTTTCTTTCTTTTTTTTTTCCTGTCGAAGTTTTGTATGTTTTGAAGTGGTTATAGCCCTGATATGGCTCTACGCAGTCGTTTGGGCTTTAAACAACAACAATAACAACAGTCATGTAAATGGTAGCCTCCTATAGTCAGGCCTCTTGTCTTCATCATGAGAGATGTAAAGGGATCACCCAACTATTAGGGCTCTGGTTTAGCTGTGACAGGCCTTGAAAACAAGCTGGAAGTGGATAAACATTTGTTGAAAAAGGACTTATGAAAGTTTTTGTATTTATAAAAGTTTTTGTATTTGATGTTTATTCATTTGTGATCGTATGTTTACGCTTGACAAAGACCAGTTGGCCGAAAATTTGCACCTGTCTTGTCTGGTTGTATTAAATATGTGTTCTGATTCTATTTTCTTGTTTTTCTGGTTCCTGTTTGCTTGAACGCGGGCAGTCGCATATGTTTTGGTTTTCTAGTGGTCCATCTACTATTTCTGGCCACTTTCAGTTCAGATATTGCATAGTTTACATTGGCTCATACATGTGGACTTAAGATCTGAAGTCTTAAGGTCATTCCCAGCATGCAACATAAAAATTGGTCTATTCACTGCCCATCTTTTTGTTTTATATATATTTTTTTATAGGATCATTGCACTCAGAGAGGTTACCTTTGTGATCATCTTTTTTTTCTTCCCATTTTCTACGCTATCTTAATGGCCATGGAAGCTGGAACAGTTTTTACAGTGCGATGATTGTGATATCGATGAGGATGATAATCATGATGCTGTGGGCTTCAATGTAGGTTTGTGACTGGGTGACAGTGCTGTACTCTAAACTTACTGTCATAATATATCCTGGCATCAACCAGGCCCGAGACATGCAGACACCTGTGGTGCTGGTCAGAAGATTTGAGCAGCACCCTCAGTGACGCATCCGTGATGTGGATGAGACTCGACTGTGTGGTCCCAGTCTTCCCAGTGAGCCCATAGCACACCCAACTCTGGGTAGGAGCCAGTTAGAGCGGAAAAATCCCACAATGATTTTTGAAGGGACTGATGGGGATTCGAACCCACAACCTTCTAGTCCGTAGTCTGTTGCGCTAACTTGATGTTCCAAATGTTCTGGTGGTGTCAGCTTAGTGTTTCATAGGTCATGTTCTCAACCAGGCCCAAGACATACATAGGGTGGAAGATGTGCTTGCGGCAACAAGGGATAGATACATATGGAGGGCCATGATCGCCAGTGCCATGCGGCAGGGCACATGATGATGATGATGATGACACACACACATCCTGGGTACCCTGTAGAAAGACGACAAGATAGAAGCTATCCTCATTGGCACCCGTCAGAAACTTTCTCAGCTGCCCCCTCTTTCTCTCCCATTATGAAACACATCAGTCCCAATTTCTGATTCAGCTAAAAACCTTGGTGTCTGCATTGATTCTACCCTCTCCATGAACAACTTTGTTTCTCAAACTGCCAGATCTTGCTACTATCACCTCCATCTATTAAGGCTGATCAGGAAGTATCTCTCTGTCGAAACAACTGCAAAACTCGTTCTCTCCTTCATAATGTCTCGCATTGACTATTGCAATTCACTCCTGTCTGGTCTTCCTGCCTCCACCATTCACATCCTGCAGCGCATTCAAAACAATGCTGCACGCCTTGTACTCAAAAAGAAAAAAGCTGACCACATATCTCCTCTCCTGGCACAACTTCACTGGCTCCCTGTATCAAAGCGCATACAGTACAAACTAGACACCATGTGCTACAAAAGCCTCAATAACGCAGCCCCCGATTACCTGTCAAGCCTACTTGAGATCTATGTTCCCTCACGTACCCTCTACCCTCCGCTCTGCCTCCAATCATCTGACTTTTCGCTTTCCACGCACAAAGCTCAATACCTATGGTCCACGAGCCTTCTCTGTTTCTGGTCCACTCTCCTGGAACAAACTTCCTCTCTCAGTCCGTCATCAACCTACTTTTGTCTCCTTCAAGTCCGCTCTCAAAACTCACCTTTTCTCCTCTGCATAAAATCCTAACCTCACTCAACCCCCTCTGCAGCCTGTCTCCACTCGGAGGGGAATCACATTGTAATATATAATTGTATATAATATGCTCTCTATAATTTTCCATTGCTTTTATTCTTTCTCCCCATTTATAGCCATTGGGGTGTGGGTTGTGTGTGGTGTGTGTGTGTGCGCGTGTGTGCGTGCGTTCGTGCGTGTGCGTGCGTGCGTGCGTGTGTCTGTTTCAGCGCTTAGATTTGATTTTATCAAGATTTTGCACCTACATAAGTATTGTAATTATTATTATTATTATTATCTGTCCATGTACAAGGAATTTCTCTAGAACAAAGGGTTAAGTTTTTGATTTGCTAGTATGGTTGACAATGCAGGTGGACAGGGTGTGGGAGTCAAAGAGTTATTAAACAAAAAGCCCCAATGAAATCTCAGTCAATCTGCCCGACTCTCAAGTACGACCAGTGTTTATGGACTTAATTGTTGTAATTTTATTTCTGGACTTTTCATTTATGTTAATGTATGAGCGCTTTCAATCAAACTGCCACAGGATATGGCCCCTGTCGACATCACAGCCGGTTGATGTGTGAGGGGCCACCATCTGTTGCCTTAATCATGTTATTCCTGTCCGTTTTGACTGCCAGTAGTTCTACACATACTGCTGTTTTGTTTGTTTTGGTGGTGGTAGTGGTGGTGATGTTTTTTCCTGTTGTACTTGTATAATCATATCCGTTATGAAGAAGATTAGGAAAAGACGAGCAACATTAAAATAGGACAGTTTATGAGGCAAGAATCCCCCAATGGGGATGCTGGGGGTTCTTTCAGTATGAATAGTATCCCCACCTTCTGGAAATTCTGTGCTAGAAATTTCCACTTTTCTGTCACTCTCTTTGTTTCTGCCTAGTTCCTTTGCTTTGGGTCATTTCTACCTATCATTTTCTGACTTAATGGTCCATTCATCTGTGTATGTCTATGTGTTCAATAAAGTTACATACTTTTCTTAGGATTGATAATTGGGTATGTGTATTAAGTGCATTTTTTGCTCTAGGGAGGTGAGATATGTGGAAGCAATTTTAGGTAATTTATGCCTGTTTTTATATATGTTTTGGTGTCCTTAG
>JAPXFY010000032.1:6371571-6376571 GCA_030674185.1 Monoplex corrugatus | reverse complement strand
TCATAAAAACAACCCAGAAAAAGAAAAATGTGTGCCATCCAAATCTGTCAGCAGATATCTGGTAGATTGTTCCAAATCTCGTGTGGGCTACAGGTTTTTAACAGGGGGCTGTTTTATTTTTTATTTATTTATTTTTTAATCAGGGCTTAAAACGTTCCGCATCTGGGCGGAATTCCGCGATTTCGGTTTGTAAAAAAAAAAGAAAAAAAAAAAACCACAAGCGTTCATAGCAACGGCACGCAAGTTATGGCCCCTGATTTGCCCCCGGACCCCCCCTAGTTTCAGTGTTTTTTTTCCTCCTCCTGTTTTAAGCCCCTGTTTAATATAAAGTCATGGACTTGAGGTCTGGTCTCTAGAGTTCAGTCCCAGCCTTCAACATCAAAAACTGGCCTGTTAGCTGCCCATCTTAATGTTTCCATCATTCTGGTGGTGTCAGCTTACTGTTTCATAGGTCCCTTCCCTCCCCCTCCCCCTCCCCTCCCCCTCCCCTCCCCCCTCCCCTCCCCCCTCCCCTCCCCCCCTCCCATTTGAAGGCATTGCCAGCCCATAGGGTTTTGCGCAGGCTCAAGGAGTCTGCAGGATAATTGCTGGCAGATTTGGGTGGAGCGCATATGGAATGTCTGAGTGCAAGGAATCCCTCTTAACCCTTCGATTCCTGCACCTTATCCAGCAACTGCAAAAACTTGACCCTTTGACTCCTTCACCCTGTTCATCGGCTTCCTGCAGAAAGCTGGTGGACAGGGTGAGGGAGTGAAGGATAAAGGTTTTGCTTTGCTAGCATGGCTGGCAATGCAGGATGCTGGCGGACAGGTGTTGGAGTCAAAGGGTTAAGTTTTTGCTTTGCTAGCATGGTTGACAATGCTGGATGCTGGCAGACAAGGTGAGGGAGTCAAAGGGTTAAGTTTTTGCTTCGCTAGCATGGTTGACAATGCTGGATGCTGGCGGACAGGGTGTGGGAGTCAAAGGGTTAAGTTTTTGCTTCGCTAGCATGGTTGACAATGCTGGATGCTGGCGGACAAGGTGAGGGAGTCAAAGGGTTAAGTTTTTGCTTCGCTAGCATGGTTGACAATGCTGGATGTTGGTGGACAGGGTGTGGGAGTCAAAGGGTGAAACAATCTTCCAAAGTCCAAACTCAAGAACCTGTGCAGTGGCAGCGGAAGACTGGACCTAAAAATGATTTTAAGTGTACTGAAAAGTGATAATAATAGTATTTTGTCATAATTGTTTTATACAAGTTACAGCCTTCATTTTTCCCCATGCGTTGTCACATATTAATTTGGTGTTGTGTGTGTGTGTGTGTGTGTGTGTGTGTGTGTGTGTGTGTGTGTGTGTGTGTGTGTGTGTGTGGTTGTGTATGTGTGTGTGTGTGTGTGTTTTGTGTATGTGTGTATGTATGTGTGTGTGTGTGTGTGTGTGTGTGCGCACGCGTGGTGCGTGCGTGTGTGTGTGTGTGTGTTTGGTGTGTTGTTGTGTGTGTGTGTGTGTGTATGTTTGCATGTTTGGTGTGTGCGTGTGCGTGTGCGTGTGCGCACATGTGTATACGCAGGAACGGATGTGTACCATTCTCTGTTGAACATCACCGTCATATACCTGGTCCTTAAATTGGCTGGGGGTACCAAGGCGTCCGTGGCTTTCGCCTTCATCTTTAACACTGTAAGTTTGTGTGTGTGTTTATGTGTGTATGTGTGTGTGCGCGCGCACATGTGTGAGTGTGCGTGCGTGGTGCGTGCGTGCGTGCGTGGTGTGTGTGTGTGTGTGTGTGTGTGTGTGTGTGTGTGTGTGTGTTGAGGGAGGAGACAGTTGCAGATGACTGCCTCACCCTGTCCACCATCTTCCTGCAGGAAGCTGGTGGATAGGGTGAGAGAGTCAGAGGGTTAAGTTTTTGTTTTGATGACATGATTGACAATGCAGGATGGTGGTGGACAGAGTGTGGGAGTCAAAGAGTTATGTGGTCATGCTTCATTTTTGGCAGTATACATCAGGGCCTTAAATCGGTTCGCGCAATTTCAGTTTGTCAAAAAAAAAAAAAAAAGGAGCAAGGCATCCGTGATTGGCTTGCAAGCGTTCATAGCATGGCGCGCAAGTTATGGCTCCTAATTTTTCTTGGAAGAAGTTTCCAGTCGGACTTCTTGGAAAAAACAAAATGATGCAATTACTGACTTTGTGTGCTCCAACTTCAAACTTGATATTGTGTGATCATTTAAACCTGAAAAGTGAAACTTATTGAGCAACCCAAGAAGTGAGATTTCATCCAAAGATTACAGTTGGTGAACACCCATAAAACACTCAAGTTAAAGGGTGAGTGTTCATTTTATTATTATGTTTTTAACCCCTTCTCCCCTTTTCCCAAATATATCTTCCTGTAATAACTATGTGTTTACAGCAATTTTTATGCACTAAATATCTCTTGAAATTATGTCCAGAAAGCGCGAAATGGCATAGATCTACACTTGGTTTTTAAAAAAATTTCACGGGGGAGCATGCCCCCGGACCCCCCTAGTTTCAGTGTTTTTTCCTCCTCCTGTTTTAAGCCCTGGTACATATCAGGTGTTCTCATATTTTTCCATATTGATAAGCCACAAATGCTGATTTGGCTGGCAGGATCTGTTACGTGCATATGTGTATATGACATTGTGCATAGTATATGGACCTTCGAGGATTTGCGAATGCAATTCAAGGTTACACAGACCAAAAATGTGCCGACAGTGATTGGTTTTGGAGAAAGGTGTGCAAATAGCACATTTTGAGAAACTTCTGGTAAGATGTACATTCTGTTTTCGATCTTGTGACAGTCCACCATTGTCCCCACACATATGGTTTTGTTTCCGCTACAGGAAAGCCATCTTCAAAGACATTGTGACCTTGTGAAGTACAGAATCAGGACATTTTGTGAAAATCTTTGAATAGAATGGGAGATTGTTAGGATGGCCTGGCCATTTTTTAAGTAAAGGGAAATTGTTAGGATGGCTTGACTATTTTTTAAATAAAGGGAGATTGTTGGGATGGCTTGACTATTTTTTAAGTAAAGGGAGATTGTTGGGATGGCTTGACTATTTTTAAGTAAAGGGAGATTGTTAGGATGGCCTGACCATTTTCTTTAAGTAAAAAATTGTTGGGATGCCCTGACCATTTTGTTAGGTTAACCCTTTCACATTTGCTCTTCTAGATGTAAAGAATGTAGCACAGCGTCAGTACAAAGTCTTTCAGTAGTGAATGGAAAGTTCCTTGCATCCCAGAATGCTCGTACTATTTTTAGAACATCCAACGTGAGACTGACCAAGATTTTAAACACACGCGCGATAAGACAGCAAGGCCAGTAGTGATGGAAATTCCCCACACATGTGCCGGAAAAGGTCGGGTGATCTCAACCGCTATGAACGTTAAGGGAGATTGTAAGAATGGCCTGACCATTTTGTTAGGTTAAGGGGGATTGTAAGGATGGCCTGACCATTTTTTAAGTAAAAGGAGATTGTTAGGATGGCCTGACCATTTTTTTAAAGTAAAAGGACATTGTAAGGATGGCATGACTATTTTTTTAAGTAAAAGGAGATTGTAAGGATGGCATGACCATTTTTTAAGTAAAAGGAGATTGTTAGGATGGCCTGACCATTTTTTAAAGTAAAAGGACATTGTAAGGATGGCATGACTATTTTTTTAAGTAAAAGGAGATTGTAAGGATGGCATGACCATTTTTTAAGTAAAAGGAGATTGTTAGGATGGCCTGACCATTTTTTTAAGTAAAAGGAGATTGTTAGGATGGCTTGACCATTTTTATAAGTAAAGGGAGATTGTTAGGATGGCCTGACCATTTTTTTAAAGTAAAAGGAGATTGTTAGGATGGCCTAAGCATTTTTTCTTAAGTAAAGGCAGATTGTCAGGATGCCCTGACCATTTTGTTAGGTTAAGGGAGATTGTAAGGATGGCCTGACTATTTTTTAAGTAAAAGGAGATTGTTAGGATGGCCTGACTATTTTTTTTAGTAAAAGGAGATTGTTAGGATGGCCTGACCATTTTTTTAGGTAAAGGGAGATTGTAAAGATGGCCTGACCATTTTGTTAGGTAAAGGGAGATTGTAATGATGGCCTGACCATTTTGTTAGGTAAAGGGAGATTGTTAGCATGGCCTGACTATTTTTTTAGTAAAAGGAGATTGTTAGGATGGCCTGACCATTTTTTTAGGTAAAGGGAGATACGTAAGGATGGCCTGACCATTTTGTTAGGTAAAGGGAGATTGTTAGCATGGCCTGACCATTTTTTTTAGTAAAAGGAGATTGTTAGCATGGCCTGACCATTTTTTTAGGTAAAGGGAGATTGTAAGGATGGCCTGACCATTTTTTCAAGAAAAGGGAAACCACGTGGGGATGTCGGGGGCTCTTTCAGTATAAATAGTACCCCCACCTTCTGGAAATTCTGTGCTAGAAATTTCATCCTTTTTGTCACTCTCTTTGTTTCACTTTCAGCCTTGTTCTTTTGCTTTCTGTCATTTCTTCCTGTCATTTTTCTGCCTTGCTGGTCCATTCACCTGTATGTGTTCAATAAAGTCTTGCTTTTCTCTTAGGATTGATAATTGGGTTCATGTATTAAATGGATTTTTGGCTCTAGGGAAATGAGATATATATATGTGGAAGCAATATTAGGTAATTCATGCCTGTTTTTGTTTATATTGTAGTGTCCTTAGTTATGTTTAAATTTGTGTTCAGGTATGTTTTTTAAATCCCCTGTGTGATAAATTGGACAGAGTGGTCAATGCCAGGGGCATTTCCATGGATTCTCTGCGCAAATGCATTGATATGTGTACTTAATTTTCTTTTCCGTTTTTGTTTTCCTGATTGAAATATTGTGTTTTGAAACGGTTGATATGGCTCTACACAGTCGGTTGGGCTTTGACTCCTTCGCTGCCAAAGTGTAAATAAAAAGGTGAATCGCCTGTGTCACAAAGTTTTTAACGTCTTGAATTAAAATTAAAAAAATTCATCTCTCTTCATCCAGCCCAGAAAACCC
>JAPXFY010000032.1:6359071-6364071 GCA_030674185.1 Monoplex corrugatus | reverse complement strand
CCGTTGTGCGTGTGCGTGTGTGTGTGCGCGCGCGCGGTGTGTGTGTGTGTGTGTGTGCGTGCGTGCGTGCGTGCGTGCGTGTCTCTTTTAGCGCTTAGATTTGATTTTATCAAGATTTTGCGCTATATAAAATATTGTATTATTATTATTATTATTATTATTATGTAGTGTTTACTGTTGTTTGTCGTTTCTTTGGGGCTGTAATGGAACGATTCTGTTGGGGGAATCATTGGTTTGCTGTTATTCTCTGTGACTGCCACTGAGCTTAATTCTTTGACTCCCTCACCCATTCTGCTAGCGTCCCGCATTGTCAGCCATCATAGTTAAGTGAAAACTTTACCCTTTTGCTCTGTCACCCTACATGGCGCACAAATCCGAGATACTTTAGTTGGCCACTTTCTGCCGGCTATTAATAGCGCACCCCTTCCCTTCCACTCCCCACACCCTTTTCACCTGTCCCTTTATCACTAGTGCGGGAGCACAAAGATGCGCTACACTGACGAACTTTGGTCGACCCTGTCTGGCTAAAAATAGCACGTGCAGGCGACACCGGCTCGCAACTAAAGGGTGGCAGAATGGCTGGGAAAATGCAGCCGTGCCTATCCACCAGCTTATGGACAGGATGTGGGAATGAAAGGGTTAAAGAATGTAGTCAAACTTTAGTTGTTTTTGGTGTGTTGTTGTTGCTGTTGTTGTTTGCCTGCAATATCTTCAGCACTGTGTCACAGCCATCGCATACTCATTTTTGTTCTTTGGCATGAAGGGCCATAGAATTTAACTCACTCGCTATGCTTATATTTGTATTCAGGTGTGTTTTTTAAATCCCCTGTGCGATAAACTGGATGGAGTGGTCAACGCCAGGGGCATGTTCTTAGATTATGTGCACGAATGCAATGAAATTTGTACTTAATTTTCTTTTTTTTTTCCTGTTGAAGTTTTGTATGTTTTGAAGCTGTTATAGCCCTGATATGGCTGTATACAGTCGGCTGGGCTTTAAACAACAATAACAATAACAAGAAGGAGCTGGTTGAGGTTGAAACTAGTTCCTACTGTAATAACCCACTGTCTCACATTCAGTAGTCTGTCACTCATACCACTTGTCCATATTGACTAGTGCTGTATTATTAACTCACTCCACCCTGGCCGAGTGCTCATTCTTACAACCTCTCCCCCCTGGCCAAATTGTATATGTTACCAATAAATTTGTAAAAAAAAAAAAAAACTTGCAAAGATAGAGGAATGCAATTTTGTGGAGATGTTGTCATTAGAATAAACTAACTTGTGTGCAAGTTTGAAAGTGTTTGTTTGTGAAATAATGAAATTATTCAATTTTTTCAAAACTCGAGCACCGAGTCACTCGCTTTGACCTCGCCTCAACCGACGAACAAAGGTCGCCAGCACTCGGCAAGGGTACACACGTACTCTTGATATGTTATACAAGGGAGCCAGCATGTTTAGTTTCACATCCAACCTTGACCCTTTCCTACAAAAATTCCGAAAGGTCAGCTACGCTCGGCCTCATGCTCAGGCTGAAGCGATGTGCGTGTGACCTACGCTCCAGTGTATGTTCGGGGTGAAAGAGTTAAGGTTTGGACTGTGTTTCCAGACTGCATGTGGCACTGCATGGACTTTGTTGATAGACAGTATTCTGATCCCAAGACTGCTGTATATTAAACTTTGAACTGTGTTTCCCTCCCGTGGGGATGCCGGTGGCTCTTTCAGTATAAATAGTATCCCCACCTTCTGGAAATTCTGTGCTAGAAATTGCCTCTTTTCTGTCTATCTTTGTTTCTGCTTTGTTCTTTCGCTTTCTGTCATTTTCTGCCTTGCTGGTCCATTCACTTGTATGTGTTTGATAAAGTCTTACATACTTCTCTCTTAGGATTGATAATTGGTTACATGTATTCAGTACATTTTTTTTGCTGTAGGGAAATGGGATACGCGGAAGCGATTTGAGATAATTTAGGCCCATTTTTATGTATGTTTTAGTGTCTTTAGTTATGTGTAAATTTGTATTCAGGTGTGTTTGTTGAATCCCCGTGTGATAAATTGGACAGAGTGATCATTGCCAGGGCATGTCCTTGGATTATGTGCATGATTGCCTTGATATGTGTACTTAATTTTCTTTTCCTTTTTTTTTTTGCTGTCAAAGTACGTGTATGTTTTGAAACAGTAGTAGCCCTGATATGGCCTGTATTCAGTCAGCTGGGCTTTTAACAAAAATAACAATAACAATTCCAGGACTGCTGTATTATTAAACTCTGAACTGTTTCAGTACTGCATGCAGCGTTACCTGAACTTTGTTAACGGGGAGTACTCTGACCCCAGGACCAAGGGCCCCCCTAACAGGTAGGTCCGTCTGTGTTTTTAACTGGTGGTCATTGTCTGTACTGTGGTGTGTCTGCACATACTTCATATGGTTTTTAGAGCCGTCGACTCAAAATCTGACATCTCGAGTTCCATCCCAGCATGCAGCATTAAAAACGTGGCCTGTTGGCTGTCGGTCTTAATGTTTCCATCATTCTGGTGGTGTCAGCTTAGTGTTTGATAGGTCCACTGGTCTGTTGGCTGCCTATCTTAATGTTTCCATCATTCTGGTGGTGTCAGCTTAGTGTTTCATAAATCCCTTCTCCCTCCCTCCCTCCCTATTTCAAGACTGCCAGGGCATAGAGTTTTGCAGATCCGTACAACAGTATTGCGATACTTAGACATCCGACAAGCAAAGTCAGAACAAGATTGAGGCAGCTGAGATGTGGTTTCAAAGAAGAATGTTTAGAGATCCACGGACAGCAAAGAAAACAATCGAGATAGTCATAGAAGAAGCAAACACAAAAAGAATATTAATGACGAAGATTAGAGAAAGACGAGCAACATTTATAGGACGTGATATGAGACTAGAGAAACTTGAGCACCTAGTTATGACAGGAAAGATAGAGGGGAAAAAGAACACCAGGTAGACTCAGGAAGAAAATATTTAACAGTGTTGCAGAGTGGATGGGGACAGAAAGGGTAGGAGGTACACTTGCAGCAACAGAAGATAGATTCATATGGAGGGCCATGATCGCCGACACCGTGTGGCAAGGCACATCATGATGATGAGGGTTTTGCTCAGACTTGGTGAGACTGACAGGTAATCGCTAGCAGATTTGGTGGAACACATATGGCATTGTCTGAGCGCAATAAATCACTCTTGAATAAACTCCAAACATCTCACAGGAAGAGCTTTAACCAACAAACATTTAGCCTCTTCCCTGCTTATGTCATGTCTACTACAGGGCTGTTTTGACGTGTCCGTACGCCCATAATTGTGTCTGCCATGGGAGATTTTTGTCATCGAAATTTCTAGGAGAAATGGAAGATAACACCAGAGACTTGGCCAACCTCTTGTGGAGATGTCAAAGTGCGGTTTTTTTCCCCTTTGACCATTCAGAGACTTGAATATTAATTAGTCTAATTAGCATCAGAAAGTAAGGAACGGGATAGTGCGATTCAAGATGGTGGAACAACTGCCTATTCTGTCTTTTCCTCCACTGTGCTACACCCAAGAACTTATTGACTGTTGCACAGAAAAACATTCACAGAGAGTAGCAGTAATAAGAAAACTTTTTCACTTGATGTTTATTATACACAAAAACCAAATTTAGCTCTGTTTTGTGTGGTTTTATGTGCTACTGTGTGTGTATGTTCCGAAAACATTTTTTTTTAGAAAAAGGCTCATGATATCAGCTCTAATCGTTCTGTTTTCAACCAAATCAAATAACTATGACATCAAACCATAGACTTTCGGAACATACACAGTAGCACACAAAACACACAAAACAGCTAAATTTGGTTTTTGTGTATAAAATGTTTTATCTGGCCAGTCATGATTTATGGCTGCGAAGCCTGGACTCTGAGAAAAACTGTACATGTGTATGTGCGTGTGTGTGTGTGTGTGTGTGTGATGTGTGTGTGTGTGTGTGTGTGTGTTCTTTGATTTAACGTATTTTCACAGTGAGTGATATTAAATGACATCACTGAAACTATGCGTACTTGTGTGATGTGTATCTGTGTACCTGTACATGTGTGTGTGTGTGTGTGTGTGCGTGTGTGTGTGTGTGTGTGCGTGTGTGTGTGTGTGTTCTTTGATTTAACGTATTTTCACAGTGAGTGATATTAAATGACATCACTGAAACTATGCGTACTTGTGTGATGTGTATCTGTGCGTGTGTGTGGTGTTGTGCAGAAGTGTATGTCTGCACACATGTGCATGTTTGCGCATACATGCTTTTGTGTGTGTGTTTTTGTGTGTGTGTGTGTGTGTAAATGTGTATGTGTATAATATGTGTGTTTGTGTGCATGTATGTGTGCATTTGTGTGTATTTGTGTGGTGTGTGTTGTGTGTGTGTGTGTGTGTGTGTGTGTGTTCATGTATTAGTGTGAGTGCATGAATGTTAAATGTGGTGCCAGTAATTAACACAGGGATTTGTTGTGTTTTAATTGATCAGCCATCAGGCGGCACTGGAACGGTTCTTACTGGGCATTGTCTACATTGGAGCTTTCCAGGTCATCTACCTGTTTGTATCTGATGATTACATACAGTCGTCGGCATTTCAGGTAACCAGCACACCTGTATGGTGTTGTATTGCATTGGGTTATGTTTTCTTTTCTTTTGTTTTTCTTGGTGGAATTTGAATGAGTTGCAGGCTCCTATCCCAAGCATGTCACCATTTTTTTTCAAATTTGTTTCCTCTCTGTATATGTGCGCGCGCACACACGCACGCATGCCACACGCACACACACGTGCACACAGACACAGACACACACAGACACAGACAGACACGCAGACACAGAGAACACAGACACACAGACACAACACACACACACACACACACAACACACACACACACACAACACACACACACACACACACACACACACACACACACACACACACACACACACACACACACACACACACACACACACACACACACACCACACATACCAGTTTCAGTTTT
>JAPXFY010000032.1:6346571-6354071 GCA_030674185.1 Monoplex corrugatus | reverse complement strand
CATCAGATCAGGACTTTTAGGGCCACACAATGTGGGACATGTGATGATAATGGGTACAGACACAGGGTCAGATCACCATCAGATCAGGACTTTTAGGGCCACACAATGTGGGACATGTGATGATAATAATGGGTACAGACACAGGATCAGATCACCATCAGATCAGGACTTTTAGGGCCACACAATGTGGAACATGTGATGATAATGGGTACAGACACAGGGTCAGATCACCATCAGATCAGGACTTGTAGGGTCACACAATGTGGGACATGTGATGATAATAATGGGTACAGACACAGGGTCAGATCACCATCAGATCAGGACTTGTAGGGCCACACAATGTGGGACAGTTGTGATGATAATAATGGGTACAGACACAGGGTCAGATCACCATCAGATCAGGACTTGTAGGGTCACACAATGTGGGACAGTTGTGATGATAATAATGGGTACAGACACAGGGTCAGATCACCATCAGATCAGGACTTGTAGGGTCACACAATGTTGGACAGTTGTGATGATAATAATGGGTACAGACACAGGGTCAGATCACCATCAGATCAGGACTTGTAGGGTCACACAATGTTGGACAGTTGTGATGATAATAATGGGTACAGACACAGGGTCAGATCACCATCAGATCAGGACTTGTAGGGCCACACAATGTGTGACATGTGATGATAATAATGGGTACAGGGTCAGATCACCATCAGATCAGGACTTGTAGGACCACACAATGTGGGACATGTGATGATAATAATGGGTACAGGGTCAGATCACCATCAGATCAGGACTTGTAGGGCCACACAATGTGGGACATGTGATGATAATAATGGGTACAGACACAGGGTCAGATCACCATCAGATCAGGACTTGTAGGGTCACACAATGTGGGACATGTGATAATAATGGGTACAGACACAGGGTCAGATCACCATCAGATCAGGACTTGTAGGGCCACACAATGTGGGACAGTTGTGATGATAATAATGGGTACAGACACAGGGTCAGATCACCATCAGATCAGGACTTGTAGGGTCCACACATGTGGGACAGTTGTGATGATAATAATGGGTACAGACACAGGGTCAGATCACCATCAGATCAGGACTTGTAGGGTCCACACAATGTTGGACAGTTGTGATGATAATAATGGGTACAGACAAGGGTCAGATCACCATCAGATCAGGACTTGTAGGGTCACACAATGTTGGACATTGTGATGATAATAATGGGTACAGACACAGGGTCAGATCACCATCAGATCAGGACTTGTAGGGCCACACAATGTGTGACATGTGATGATAATAATGGTACAGACACAGGGTCAGATCACCATCAGATCAGGACTTGTAGGGCCACACAATGTGGGACATGTGATGATAATAATGGACAGACACAGGGTCAGATCACCATCAGATCAGGACTTGTAGGGTCACACAATGTGGACAGTTGTGATGATAATAATGGGTACAGACACAGGGTCAGATCACTATCAGATCAGGACTTGTAGGGCCACACAATGTAGGACATGTGATGATAAATGGGTACAGACACAGGGTCAGATCACTATCAGATCAGGACTTGTAGGGCACACAATGTGGGACATTGTGATGATAATAATGGGTACAGGGGTCAGATCACCATCAGATCAGGACTTGTAGGGCCACACAATGTGGGACAGTTGTTCAGAATGCAGTGATGATGTTACTGAAGAGAATGGGGTTTAGACAAAAATAAAAATAACTATGGCCCTGATATGGCTCTGTGCAGTAAGCTGAGGTTTAAACACTTACATTTAAAAAAAGTTTTAAGTTAAGCTGCGGCTTCAATTTCAGTGGATTTAAATGTCTAAGGTACACAATGGTACCTTCATTGTTTAAAATATTGTCATATATGTTTTGTATGTTTATAGGTTGTCTGTATGTGAAAAATACTTGTTTTATTTTTATGAATTGATATCATTTCTGTTATCATATTGATCATTAATGTTGGATTATCGTACAGCAAAAAGTTATAGTTTGGCAGAAAAAAAAAATCATTGAAAACTATTGATGTGTGCTTTAGGTCTTGATGTTCATTTTCAAACTTCCAGTGTGTAAAATATCATTATGTATATTCTGTATGTTATTAGGAGTTTATATGTCAACAACGTCTTTTCATATGTGTACAATTTTTTTTTGTCATTTTTCGTTGCCGCATTGTGTGATGTCCATTTGTTGTGAAGCGAACGACGAATTTTGAAAAGTTTATGAAAAAAAACGAAGATAAGATTTAAACGTCAAATTTTCATCAGTTGACTTGTTAAACTTAGTGAAGAGCAGTGTAATTGTGTTTAGAAAGGGTGGATATTTGGGTACAAACAAATGGATTTCTGCATGTGTTCATTTGCTTATGTACTTTTCATTATATTTCTTTATTTTATATTGTATTGTGTTTTGTTTTGTTTTATTTTATTTCATTTTATTTCATTTTATTTTATTTTATTTTATTTTATTTTACCTTATTCTATTGTATTTCATTTTATTTTATCATATTTTATTTTATTTTATTTCATTTTACTTGATTTGTATTGTACTGTATTTTTTCTTGTAGGAAGGAGCGATCATCTACTGTGGCCTGAGCTACAACAACGTGGACAACAACAATGTACCGCAGTGGGACGCTTGTACCAACGTCCGTATCCAGCAGCTGGAGACTGCCTGTACCCTTCAGCACATCATACAGTCCTTCAACTGTAATACCAACCTGTGGATGGCCAAGTATGTGTGTGTGTGTGTGTGTGTGTGTGTGTGTGTGTGTGTGTGTGTGTGTGTGTGTGTGTGTGTGTGTGTGTGTGTGCCTGTACCCTTCAGCACATCAAACAGTCCTTCAACTGTAATACCAACCTGTGGATGGCCAAGTATGTGTGTGTGTGTGTGTGTGTGTGTGTGTGTGTGTGTGTGTGTGTGTGTGTGTGTGTGTGCCTGTACCCTTCAGCACATCAAACAGTCCTTCAACTGTAATACCAACCTGTGGATGGCCAAGTATGTGTGTGTGTGTGTGTGTGTGTGTGTGTGTGTGTGTGTGTGTGTGTGTGTGTGTGTGTGTGTGTGCCTGTACCCTTCAGCACATCATACAGTCCTTCAACTGTAATACCAACCTGTGGATGGCCAAGTATGTGTGTGTGTGTGTGTGTGTGTGTGTGTGTGTGTGTGTGTGTGTGTGTGTGTGTGTGTGTGCCTGTACCCTTCAGCACATACGCACATGCACGCACACGCACACGCACACACACACACACACACACACACACACACACACACACACACACACACACACACACATGCATGGCTATAAATGGGGAGAAAGAATAAAAGCAATGAAAGCAAGAATAAAAGCAATGGAAAATTATAGAGAGCATATCATATACAATTATATATTATAACAATGTGATTCCCCTCCGAGCGGAGACAGGCTGCAGAGGGGGGTTGAGTGAGGTTAGGATTTTATGCAGAGGAGAAAAGGTGAGTTTTGAGAGCGGACTTGAAGGAGACAAAAGTAGGTTGCTGACGGACTGAGAGAGGAAGTTTGTTCCAGGAGAGTGGACCAGAAACAGAGAAGGCTCGTGGACCATAGGTATTGAGCTTAGTGCGTGGAAAGCGAAAAGTCAGAGGATCGGAGGCAGAGCGGAGGGTACGTGAAGGAACATAGATCTCAAGTAGGCTTTATTAGCCGGCAGAAAGTGGCCGTATCTCAGATTTGTGCGCCGTGAGCAGTACACAGTGGTTTACTGGAGGGTGAACAGGTCTGCACTATACTATGACCATATGCTATCCTCAGGGAGAGCGACCATCATTTCGTGGGGAAAAAATTCCTGTGTGACAGAGAAAAAGGTGACTTTCAGCAAAAATCTGTGTGTTTGTGTCAGGTACCTTTTCAAGCGGTTACGATTCCTGGGCAACAAGCTGTTGTCGCAGTGCATCACGTTGTTTTACCTGGCCATCTGGCATGGACTGGACTCTGGCTACTACGTCTGCTTCTTCCTGGAGTTTGTCTACACCTACTGTGAACGACAGGTCAGTAGTTTTGCTGATTTTGAAACTTAACCCTTTGACTCCCGCACCCTATCTACCAACTATAAAAACTTAACCCTTTGATTCCCTCACCCTATCCACCAGCTTCCTGCAGGAAGCTGGTGGATAGGGTGAGGGAATCAAAGGGTTAAGTTTTTTGCTTTGCTAACATGGTTGGCAATGCAGGATGCTGGTGACCGGAGTGCGGGAGTGAAAGGGTTAAGTTTTGAACAGAGTGTATGATTCCACTGAAATCAGACCTCCATTTGTACTGATTTTGAAACTAAGTTTTGAACAGAGTTTACAATTCCACTGACATCGTACCTCCATTTGTACTGATTTCTGTTTTGTAGTCATGTTTGTTTTGGTGAAGTTCTCTGGAAATTGATTTTTAAATGGACCACT
The DNA here is from genome assembly GCA_030674185.1 of Monoplex corrugatus. Classification (NCBI taxonomy): domain Eukaryota; kingdom Metazoa; phylum Mollusca; class Gastropoda; order Littorinimorpha; family Ranellidae; genus Monoplex; species Monoplex corrugatus. The sequence continues at coordinate 6,349,614 of JAPXFY010000032.1, read as the reverse complement.
ACGCAGTAATCATTCTATACAAATTTGGTAGTGTAGACTAGTTCTGATTGTGCCGTATTATTAAGGGAAGGCTTGATCCTGATCAGAATTCTTTGTATAACTACTTTTTGATGTCCGCATGAGGTCTTCATTAGAATGAGTGTTAGCTGTGTTTTGGCTGTGTATCTTTTGTGAGTTATAACACTTACTTGATGAGGTCCTCTCTATTCCATTCGGGATGCTGGGGACTTTTTCGGTGTAAATAATATCCCCTTCTTTTGGAAATTCTGTGCTAGAAGTGTCCTCTTTTCTGTCACTGTCTTTGTTTCTGCCTTGTTGCTCTGCTTTCTGTCATCTCCTTCTTTCTAATTTTCTGCCCTGCTGGTCCATTCACCGGTACGTTTTCCATAAAGCTTTACATCCTTTCTGTTGTTTAGGATTGATAATTGGGTACATACAGTGATCACATTTTTAGATCTAAGGATATGTGAATTGTTTAATAGCAATTCAATGATTCACATTTTCTGAACCCCCAATAGGACACAGTGTCCTGGACATAGAAAATTAATAGGACACAGTGTCCTGGCTATGAAAAAACAATAGGACACCATTTTTTCGCAAAAAAACAAGTGTTTATTTAAAATAAGTCCAGTAATGCAGAACTCTGATATACCATAAAGCATTTGCAACAAAAATTACTAATTTTTAGTAATTACATCTTAAACAACACACAAATGAAATAATCAACAAACAGTTATTGTAAGTTAATACTGAAGTCGCACCTTGCTTCAAAATCAGTAAAAAAAAAACCCAACCCAAAACAACACTTGGCACAATCTGGCAATCACATTTGAACATAGTGATACTGAACAGTGAATGAATTTTAATAACGAAAACTAAGTAGCATCTTGCTATAAAATAAGATCTGACTGAGAAAACTTGGCACATTCTGGCAATTTTGAATAATATCTGTTAAGTCTTAAACAACACAAAAAAATGGAATATTCAAGCAGTTATTGTAAGTTAATACTGAAGTCGCACCTTGCTTCAAAATCAGTAAAAACAAAAACAAAACAACACTTGGCACAATCTGGCAATCACATTTGAACATAGTGATACTGAACAGTGTGTGAATTTTAAGTAGCATCTTGCTATAAAATAAGATCTGACTGAGAAAACTTGGCACATTCTGGCAATCACATCTGAACATGCTGAAAATAGATCGCGCACGCTAACGGAGAATAACGCGAGTCTCTGATTGGCTGTTCGGATAAGTCCCCGATAACGTGCGAAGCTAAAAATAGCACACTCGCGGAGCGCTGGGCGATGGCTGACACTGTGAGAGGCTGTCCACTGTCACTGTGTCAGCGACTACAAGGGCCTCGCACAGCCAGCGCTGCCGTTCAACGCGCTTGATAAAACACACTTGGCGTGTCCGCGACTTCCATGTAATAATCGGACACGGGTCCGCTCGGATAGCATATCAATCGGACAGCGGGTCCGCTCAGAAGCAAAACAATCGGTCATTTCAAATTTCAATCGGTCAATGTCCGGAGTCCGAGGGAAATGTGAAACACTGGCAATTTTAGGTACTATAAGCCAACTTTTATGGGTATTTTTGGTGTACTTAGTAATATGTACATTTCTATACACATTTGTTTTTAATCTCCCTGGCAGTAAATTCAGCAGAATGGCCAATGCAAGGGGTATATCCTTAAATTATATGCATGAATGCAATGATATGTGTAATTAATTTTTTTTTCCAGGTTTTGTTTTTTCCCCAGGTAAATCGATATGATCAGACCTGTATGTTTTGTTTTGTGGGGAGGGTGTGTGGGGGGGGGGGGAGGCACACTCCAAGAACCTCCTAATTTCAGAGGTTTTCATCTTGAGCAGTTCCCATGCCTGAAAACAGGGCATTCTCACACCTGTTTATCCATTTCTTGAGCAGTTCCCATGCCTGAAAGACAGGGCATTCTCACACCTGTTTATCCATTTCTTGAGCAGTTCCCATGCCTGAAAGACAGGGCATTCTCACACCTGTTTATCCATTTCTTGAGCAGTTCCCATGCCTGAAAGACAGGGCATTCTCACACCTGTTTATCCATTTCTTGAGCAGTTCCCATGCCTGAAAGACAGGGCATTCTCACACCTGTTTATCCATTTCTTGAGCAGTTCCCATGCCTGAAAAACAGGGCATTCTCACACCTGTTTATCCATTTCTTGAGCAGTTCCCATGCCTGAAAAAACAGGGCATTCTCACACCTGTTTATCCATTAAGGGGAATAATTCCATATTGGAAGGTCTCACACCTCTTCACTTCATATCATGATTATAGCCCTGATACGTACCTAAGCAGTTGGCTTTAAACACTAGTGATGATAATGATAAAAGACCTTTACAGAGGTCGAAACGTAGACAGCAAACCAACGGAGAAGGGAATCTCTCATAAAGATGAAATCTTTACTTATACTTTACAAACGTTTTATTTCTCTCCATGTCTGTGGTACCAGGTACCTTATGAAAAATGAAGAAGCAGCATGGTGTATACCATGTGACGAGCCATTTAGCATCAGACACCTCTTTCTTGATTGCTAAGACTTGTACAGTGTGACACATAAACACTACATGGCAGACTTCTTAAAGAATCTCGTCTAAGACGTCATCCTGATGCAATTTTCCAGTTTTTACAAAAAATCAATAGATTTCACCTGATATGGTTTTTACATCTGAATATGGTCGTCTTTAATCGCGTTTTATACTTGCGAGGTTAACGGTGAGCATGGTTTTGTCATTTATCTTAACCTGATTGTCGTTTTTGATGTAGCGTTAGCCCTGATATGGCTTTAGTAGTCGGCTGGGCTATAAGCAATCTCGTTTTCTGTCTTGCTGGTCTGTTCACCTTTATGTTTTCTATAAACACTTGAATATTTTCTGTTGATGAGGGTTGTTAACCCTTTGACTCCCGCACCCTGTCCACCAGCATCCTGCATTGCCAACCATGCTAGCAAAGCAATAACTTAACCCTTTGATTCACTCACCCCATCCACCAGCTTCCTGTGGG
>JAPXFY010000032.1:6319071-6336571 GCA_030674185.1 Monoplex corrugatus | reverse complement strand
TCTCTTCCTGATGTTAATTTGTTGGTAAGAATGCTTTTCATCTTTTTGAATGCTGTTTTAGCTTGGCTGATTCTGCTGACTATTCCGGACGTGCATCTGCCGTCTGGTGCGATGATTGTCCAGATATTTAAACTTATCAACCTGTATGAAAGCTGTGCCATTTGCTGTTATTTTGCATGAGGGGATTTCATCTATTTTACTGATTACCATGACTTCAGTCTTCTTGCTATTTAGCTCCAACCCTTTATTTTTGCTTTCTATTTCTATTACAAGGTTTTGTAGGTCCCTTTCATTTTCTGCAATTAGCACAGTAGTATCCTCACCTTCTGGAAATTCTGTGCTAGAAATTCCCTCTTTTCTGTCACTCTCTTTGTTTCTGCCTTGTTCCTTTGCTTTCTGTCATTTCTTCCTATCAATTTCTGCCTTGCTGGTCCATTCACCTGTAATGTGTTTGATAAAGTCTTACGTACTTTCTCTTAGGATTGATAATTGGGTACATGTATTAAGTGCATTTTTGGCTCTAGGGAATTGAGATATGTGGAAGCAGTTTCAGGTAATTTATGCCTGTTTTTATGTATGTTTTAGTGTCCTTAGTTATGATTAAATTTGTATTCAAATGTTATTTGTAAATCCCCCTGTGCGATAAATTGGACGGAGTAGTCAGCGCCAGGGATATCTCCTTAGATTATGTGTGCAAATGCATTGTAAAAACTGTGCCAGCTAATGCAGGAAGCTGGTGGATAGGATGAGGGAGTCAGAGGGTTAAGGTTTTGCTTTGTTTTCATTGTTGACAATGCAGGATGCTGGTGGACAGGAGTCAAAGGATTAACCCTTTCGCTGCCAAAGTGTAAATAAAAAGGTGAATCGCCTGTGCCAGGGAGTTTTAAACGTCTTGACTTAACCCCTTGAGTGCCAACGTTTTTTGACACCCAGTGTTTTCCATGTGCCAGGGAAAAAATGTTGCATCGCTACCATGTACATGTACATTAAAACAACTTGCTTCCATATTTATGAGAATCTGTGTATGAAATTACTCAGAATGGTGCATTAGGCATGACTAAATGTATTTTCAGATGATTTATGTAGTAATTTCTTGAAATCGCTACATATTTGTAATATTTTGTGGAAATTACCATAAAAAAACTCATACCCGCTGGCAATGGAAAGCAGAAAAACAAAGGAAAAAATAGAAGATATGACCCACCTGATGAAATCTAAAAGTATTCAGACTAAGGCAGACTTCCTACTAAGAGATCACTGACAGCAAAGTTACAAAGAGCCACAGTGTGCTAGTACACTGAATGGCTTGACCTGGTCAAGTCTCCCCTGAGGCACGCCCCCCCCCCCCCCCCCCCCCCCCACTCCATCACCTAGTCTTCCCCTTGCCACTAATACTACTCACTGACAGTGTGGCTTATATAATTCTACAATGTCTGTGAAAAGTGTTGGCTAGCTGCCAGTATCCCCTGTAACAGGATCCTTGGGATGGGTGAGTGGGGGGGGGGGGGGAACCTTCTTGTCAGGGGCTTGAAAAATCAATACTTTTTGTGTTGGGCCTGCCTGCTGCAGTTTCATACCAACAGCCAGTAACTACTGCTGTTTTCAACCTCTTCTTGTGTCAGATTTGTCTTCTGAATCATCCTACAGTCATTCATAAGTTCTTGACTCAACTCACATGCTTTCAAAGGCTGAAAACATGTAGCATTGCGAGACAGTCCTGGTGTCAACATTTTTGCTGAAAACCAGTTTCTCTTTTCAGATAAATAGAACCAATCTGGTGAGGGTTGCATAGGTCAAAAAGCCATGTAAAGGAAGCCAGTCACTTTTATGAACCCTCTCTGAGACTGACAACATCAGTCAGAGCTTCTCTCCCATTTACATTAGGCTGAAACATGCGTCAAAGTACCTCCGTGAATTTCGGGTATATAGGCACCAGAGAAGGCTCTGAGAGCTCCGTAAATTTTACGGACACGGCACTCAAGGGGTTAAAATAACAAAAAATTCATATCTCTTCATCCAGCCAGGAAAACCCCACAACACTATAAATTTTCTTGTTTAGTATACTTTACAATCTACAAGAAGCGGCAGTATTTTTGTTTTTACGATCACCAGTGATAGCAATGTCACTTCAACTCTTACCTGGGTCAAGTCTGACTTCGGACATCAACACTGAAATATCGCCTGCATGTGCCGAATTATCGTCATTTTCACTCTTATCAACAGACTGCAAATCAGAATCAGCTCCACAAGTAACGATTTCTGCAACTTCTTTTGCTGTATAAGTTGCTTTTCGGGTCTGATCGACGCTCGGTGTTGAAGCGAGTCCGTCCGCCATTGTTTACACTCGCTGAATAGTAATCAGCTGTAGAGGGTCACATTTTCAACCACACGGGCAGAAAAGACCATAAAACGTCACACATGCATAATTAGCATCTATTTATAGAGGGAATAACGAAGTTTCCCTTGATATCTCATACGTCACTGAAAGCGTTGGGATTTTCTGGCTAAAAATAGGAAAAGTCGCTGACTGAATATTCGGTCGGAAGCACTGAACAGGTTAAAAATTAAACACCAGCAGGTGTGTAGTTGGGTTGACCTTGAAAAATCAGAGAAAAAAAGAAATCTCCAGCTTTACCTGCCAGGCAGTACCCACGCAGGTTCAAACCCAGACCTTGCATTTGAAAGACCAGTACCCTAACCTTCAACATTGACACCTGTCTTGATGTTAGATGAAGAAGATTTCATGAAGAGATCACTATGTTGATTCTTGGCATTCAGCTGACTGATCAAGTAACTCTGCCACCCTTTAGTTGCGAGTCCGCGTAGCCTGCATGTGCAATTTTTAGCCAGGCAGGGTCGACCAAAATCCGTCAGTGTAGCGCGTCTTTGTGCTCCCGCACTAGTGATAAAGTGATAGCTAGATCTTTATTATGCCATTTTGAGTTAGTAGCTGGTATGTTTTTTTAAAATCCCCTGTGTGATAAATTGGACAGAGAGGTCAGTGCCAGGGGCTTCTTCTTAGATTATGCGCTGGAATGCATTGACATGTGTACATAATTTTCTTCTCTCTCTCTGTCTCTCTCTTTCTCTCTCTGTCTCTCTCTGTCTGTCTGTCTCTCTCTGTCTGTCTGTCTCTCTTTCTCTCTGTCTATTTCTCTATCTCTGTCTATTTCTCTCTCTCTTTCTCTCTCTCTTTCTCTTTCTCTCTCTCTTTCTCTCTCTTTCTCTCTTTTCTCTCTTCTCTTTCTCTCTCTCTTTCTATCTCTTTTTCTCTCTCTTTTTCTCTCTTTCTCTCTCTGTCTCTCTCTCTCTCTGTGTCTCTCTCTCTCTCTTTTATTGAAGTATACTGTATAGTGTATGTTTTGGATAGGATGAAGCATCAGAGAGTTAAGTTTTTGCAGTTGGTGGATAGGGTGCAGGAGTCAAAGGGTTAAATTTAACCAGTCATTGAATGATGTTGTGTGGTTGCAGGTCAAGTCGGAAGGCAGACTGATGGCTCGCTGTGGACACCTACCCCCCTCCTGCGCGCGCGGGCACACACACACACACACACACACACACACACACACACACACACACACACACACACACACACACACACACACACACACACACACACACACACACACACACACACACACACATTCTATCGACAGCTGTCACTTTGCCCTCTGTACTCCTGTCAAAGGTGTACTGGACTACACCTCACCCCCTACCCCACCCCACCCCACCCCTACCCTCGCTCTCTCCCTCCCTGTTCACCCTACCCCACTTCCCTCTCTGTCCCTCATATTTCCACACCTTTCTGCCTAAAAGCTTGCTATCAGTGCCCAAGTAGATAAACAGTGGTTGATGTTGGCACAAAGACGACAGAGGCATCACACGAGGCATCCAGTGTTTGAACACGGGGCGTCCACAGACTCCTCGCGTCCTGTGTGTGTCCCGTCTTCTTCAGTGCTGTGTTGAAGTTCATGCCATCATGTTTTGTGCAAGTCTCGCAATTGACCTTTTCGCTTCCTCGTTCCGTTCACCAGCTGCAGGAAGCTTGTGAGTGGCTTGGGGAGGGAAATGGTTAAAAAGAAGAAAAAAAAGAAAAAAAAAAGAAATAAAGACGAGTGGGGGACTGATATTAGGTGGCGGTGTCTCTGTGTGGTTTTGTTTGGGGTTTTCGTGCTGTGGGGTTTTCGTGCTGTGGGGTTTTTGTTGTTGTTGTTGTTGTTGTTTTAACTATGTATGGATAGGTGTTGATTGGATATGGGACACAGGTTCAGATCTGTTGATGAACGGATATCAACTGGATATGGACTCTAGATTCACATCATTACTAGCAGAAGATAATGGATATTGACTGGATATGGGACACAGGTTCAAATCCATAGATGAATGGGAATGGACTGGATATGGACTCTAGGTTCAGATCCATAGATGAACGGATACCGACTGGATATGGACTTTAGGTTCAGATCCATAGATGAACGGATACCGTCAGGATATGGACTGTATGTTCAGATCCATAGATGAACGGATACTGACTGGATATGGACTCTAGGTTCAGATCCATAGATGAATGGATATCAACTGGATATGGACTCTAGGTTCAGATCCATAGATGAACGGATACTGACTGGATATGGATGTATGTTCAGATCCATAGATGAACGAATACTGACTGGATATGGACTCTAGGTTCAGATCCATAGATGAATGGATATCAACTGGATATGGACTCTAGGTTCAGATCCATAGATGAATGGATATCAACTGGATATGGACTCTAGGTTCAGATCCATAGATGAACGGATACCAACTGGATATGGACTCTAGGTTCAGATCCATAGATGAACGGATACCAACTGGATATGGACTCTTGGTTTAGATCCATAGATGAACAGATACTGATTGGATATGGACACTAGATTCAAATCCAGATACGGATTTTGATGGAATATGGACACTAGGTTCAAATCCATAGGTGAACGGATAAAGACTGGAGATTGACCATTGTGTCATGTCAGTACTGACGGAAGATGTGGAAGAAAAGTTCTGTTAGTAAATGAAGAGACATTGAGTGCATATGGCAGGCAAAACGTTCAGATTCATAGATGAACAAATACTGACCAATACAGACCATAGATTGATATCAACATTGAAGGAAGATAAGTAGATCTTGACCAGATATGAAACATAGGTTCAGATGTATAGATTTCTGGATATCGATATGGAACAGAGGTCCAGATCAGTAGAACATCCCTGTTATGTCATATCTTTACGTAGATATTAGTTCAGCAACAATAGTCAAAAAGTCAAACTTGTTTTGAAGTCACCAGTCATCTTTTAACCCTTTGACTCCCGCACCCTATCCATCAACTGCAAAAACTTAACCCATTGACTCCCACACCCTATCCTGCAGGAAGCTGGTGGGTAGGGTGAGGGGGTCAAAGGGTTAAGTTTTTGCTTTGCTCGCTTGGTTGACAATGCTGGATGTTGGTAGACAGGGTGCGGGAGTCAAAGGGTTAATCCAGTCTCAGTTTTTCAGTGTTCTGTGGACATTGTCTCCACCCTTGCCACAATTCCATATGCACGAACACCCGCCAATATGGAAAAGGACCCGAAATACTCACGGCACACGCCATAGCCACATTTGGATGAATATGCCGTAACAGGACATCTCAAATTTGCATATTTTTCCACGGATGCGGGCAAGTTTCCGGAAATGTTCAACGCAAAGTTTCCGAAAATGTTCCAACGCAAAATGCAAGCCCTCAAGTTTGTGAAAGGGAGATTATCAGTATGTCTTGACCATTGTGTTTTCTATGGAGATTTGTCAGTATGTCTTGTATTTTCTATGATTTCTTCTCCTATTACTTGTTGTATGATGTATGTTTATGTAATAAGTATACATACGTATGTACATGTGTGCGTGTGTATATATATATGTTTTTGCAAACAGCTGACGGATCGTGTGGATTAATTACAATCATTTGAGGGGGAGTATTGAGGGAGGCTGAAGTGCATTTGTTGATCAATCAGGATGAACTTATTTTTTGTGTGGATGTGCTGAAAGTGGTTTCTTTTGGGGTTTTGGTTTATTCTTTGTGTGTGTGTGTTTGCTATGTCTTTTTTTTTGTCTTTTTTCTTTTTTTTTTTTTTTTGTGTTCTTTTTCTTTTTTTTTTCTCTTTTAATCATATGTAAACAAACACAAGTCAAGAACTTTTAGAAAAGTCTTATATTGAAGGTGGGTTTTCTTTTTGTTTTTTAACTTTGATATACATATCTTGTTGTGTAGGTGTGTATATATACACGTGTGATGTATATTTTGGTGTGTGTGTGTGTGTGTGTGGTGTGTGTGTGTGTGTGTGTGTGTGTGTGTGTGTGTAGTGTGTGTGTGTGTGTGTGAGTGAGTGTGTGTGTGAGTGTGATGTTGTGTGTGTGTGTGTGGCGTGAGTGTGTGTGTGTGTGTGTGTGTGTGCTGTGTTGATGTGTTGTTGTGGTGTGTGTGTGCTGTGTGTTGTGTGTCGCAGTGAGTGGAGGTGTGTGTGTGCATGTGTTATAGTGTGTGCGCGTGAGTGTGCTAGTTTGTGGGGTGTGCTGTGAATGCATAAAATAAACCTGACATATGCTGTATAGTTTATGCATGGTGGCTGTGTACGTATACATATGTTTACCACAGTGGGCCAAGGGCTTGTGGTGTGATGTGTTTGTGTGTCGTGCAGTGTCGTGTTGTGTGTGCAGTGTACGTGAATGCATAAATATGCATGCTGTTAAGTTATGCATGATGTGTTAGTAACTTGTTTCCAGTGGGCCAGAGCGTGTGTGTGTGGTGTGTGCGCGCGTTGTGTGTGTGCGTGTGTGTGTGTGTGCGCGGCGCGTGTGTGTGTGTGTGCCTGTGCGCTGTGTGGTGCTTGTGCATATTGTCTGTGTGTGTGTGTATTGTAATCCATAAAAGTATATGTGTCAGTGTCTCCCGTTTAACCCCATTGATTTCCACAGCCCGTCTGCCAGCTCCTATCAAGAAGCTGATGGATAGGGTTTGAGGGAGTCAATGGTTAACGGATTTTGCATAGCCTACGAATTATGACTTTGCTCCAGTTCTTGGCTTCAAAATGGCTGAATCATGTACATCAACAATTTTTTCACCCTTTTGTGTTTTTGTGCTGTTGTGTTGAATTCTCGCAATTGGTAGAACCAATTTTTTGTAATGATTATGTCAGTAATAATTATGGATGTTTTTATAATTATGGATGTTTTTAAGTGTCACTTTTGTTTTCTTCCGACAAGAATAATGATACTAAATACTATTACTGCTACTTCTTTTACTAATGATGATGGATTATGTTTCTGGTGAATAAAGGATACTTAAAAGAATCGGCTTCGGTTTCTGAGTGGTGAATTTTTAGGGTCTTGTTCCCGGATTTTAGTCTGGGGGTCTTTTTATGGTTTGACTGGTTTTGATTCAGCTGACTACTCTTGACAGGAGGCTATGTGGTTTAGTAATAATAATGATGATGATGATGATAATAATGATAATAATAGTAATGATAATAATAATTATTATCATATATCCCGCCAACCCCCCCCCCCCCCCCCCGTGGGGATGCTGGGGGCTCTTTCAGTATAAATAGTATCCCCTCCTGGAAATTCTATGCTAAAATTTCCTCTTTTCTGTCACTCTCTTTGTTTCTGCCTTGTTTGTTCGCTTTCTATCATTTCTACCTATCATTTTCTGCCTTGCTGGTCCATTCATTTGTATGTGTTCGATAAAGTCTTACATACTTTTTCTTAGGATTGATAACTGGGTACATGTATTTATTGCATTTTTGGCTCAAGGGAGGTGAGATATGTGGAAGCACTTTTAGGTAATTTATGCCTGTTTTTATATGTTTTGGTGTCCATAGGTATGCTTATACTTGTATTCAGGTGTGTTTTTTAAATCCCCTGTGCAATAAATTGGACAGAGTGGTCAACGCCAGGGGCATATCCCGAGATTGTGTACATGAATGCATTGATATGTGTACTTAATTTTCTTTTTTTTTTTCCTGTTGAAGTTTTGTATGTTTTGAAGCGGTTGTAGCCCTGATATGGCTCTACGCCGTCAGCTGGGCTTTAAACAATAATAATGATTACTATAATTGTCATTGTTGTTGCTCTTCTTCTTCTTATTATTATTTTGAAAATTTTGTGATAACAGGGGTGTTCATTGTGAAAATATGGGTACAAGAGTCACAGGCACATGCCTGTCCGAATCTAGGGGCCATTTCTGGAATTGGGTCAACCAGGCGTTAGGGAAATTATTATCATTATCACAGTTTTACGATTTTGTTTACTGGTACTAGAAAAGACAGGAAGAAAAAGAATCAGAACGCGTATTTAATCAACCAGACAAGACAGGTGCAAATTTTCAGTCAACGGGTCTTTTGTCAAGTGTAAGATCACAAACAAACAAAAACACCAAATACAAAAATGAGGAGAAAAAGACTGAAACTTCCCGGCTGCTTCATCCAATGTGAGAAAAGGACTAAACTGACTAAAACTGTTGTGACTATAACTGACTATTTTTGGTCAGTTTAGTCTTTTTATCACACTGGAGGAAGCAGCAGGGAAGTTTCAGTCTTCTTCTCCTGATTTTTGTATCTGGTGTTTGTTTGTTTGTGATCTTATGCTTGGCAAAGTCCAGCGGGCCGAAAATTTGCACCTGTCTTGTCTGGTTGTATTAAATACACGTTCTGATTCTTTTTCATGTTTTTTTCTGGTTCCTGTTTGCTTGAACGTGGGCAGTCGCATTTGTTTTTGATTTCTGTTTACAGGTATCACATTTTTTTATGAAGAATTTTTATTTTCAGATTTCTGATGGAAAATTGACTCCAGGTGCCATTGTAGGGAAACGTAACTCCGTTGAGAAAAGTGGGGGTGGGGGTAAGACTTTTTTTTAATATGAGAGAGAAGAGAACAGAGATCCTGTACATTATTGTTCCTTTTCCTTACTGCTTGTGCATCAAGAGATAGGAGAAGCAGAAAATTGTTGCTCCATTTTCTTTGTTTTCATTCATGGCTACAATTCCGTTGTGCACTCATTTCTATGAGTGGGTGTTTGTATGTGTGGCTGTTTGTTTTGTTTTTATCTCCCTGTTTGAATAAAAATATCAGAACAAAAACAGGGATTTAGTTCATTTGGATCCTAGAGGAGATGGATGTGCGTCTGTGGCAAAAATGTGTGAACAAGATTTTCTCAGCTGTTTGTCTATAGATGTTGACCAAATTTTAGTCAGAGCTAAGACTGCCAGAAAATCGTGACAGCTTAAGTTTTGAAAGGTAAAGTTCCAAGGTCAAGGTCACACACCAACCCAAAAAAAAAGTTCCAAAGATCAGCCATTTTCCGAGAAGGTTGTGAAACAGTACTTTCTCAGGAAATTCTGACAGTGATTAACCCTTTGACTCTTGCACCCTATCTACCAACTGCAAAAACTTAACCCTTTGACGCTTTCACACTGTTTACCATCTTCCTGAAGGAAGATGAGGGAGTCAAAGGGTTAAGTTTTTGCTTTGCTAGCATGGGTGACAGTGCAGGATGCTGGTGGACAGGGTGCGGGAGTCAAAGGGTTAAAATCAGTTTTTGCTGTTTTGACAATCTCTCCTGTACACGCTCTTCAGGTTTTGTTTCAATCAAATCTTTTTGAGAGGGGTGAAATGTGGACTTTAAAAAGTAATTTTTGTATGAAAGGGGATTGAGTAGAATGGCTTGGCTATCTTCTTTATCTAGCCACATTCTGTTGTTTCCACGGACATGCTTGCTGGTTGGTTTTTGTTTCGGTTTTTTTTGTGTGTTTTTTTCATAAGCTACCAGCCTCTGACATGGTTTAAAGGATCTTTAACATACATATTGGATTCCAAAACAAGTGCGACTGTCCGCTTTCAAGCAAACAGGAACCAGAAAAAATTGAAAAAAGAATCGGAACGCATATTTAATACAACCAGACAAGACAGGTGCAAATTTTTGGCCAACTGGCCTTTGTCAAGCGTAAGATCACAAACAAACAAACACCAAATACAAAAATTAGGAGAAGACTGAAACTTTGCTGCTGCTCTGTCCAGCGTGAGAAAAGGACTCTTAATTTCTCCTTATTTTTGTATTTGGTGTTCGTGATCTTACGCTTGACAAAGGCCAGTTGGCTGAAAATTTGCGTCTTGTCTTGTCTTGTTGCAGCTAACTCGTTCTGATTCGTTTTTTTTTTTTTTTTTTGTGGTTTTGTCATGCATATTGGACATTCTCCATGCATATATGCTTGAAGGGCGTTCAAGTGCTAGCAAATCTGCCATGTATATTGGTTGATGTGGGAGGCCAGAAAAGCCTTGATTGTTTGTTTACCAAGTGATATCAGCAAATTGGGATCTTATAATTTGAATGAAGTCTGAATCAAAGTGATTGCCAGCGTTCAAACAATTATGCATCAGAAAAACACAAAAATACAACTAGAAGGCATATTTAATCTAACAAAGACAAAAGACTGGTGCAAATTTTCAGCCAACTGGTCTTTGTCAAGTATATAAAAAAAAAAAAGATGACAAAAAATTAACCTTTGACTCCCGCACCCTATCCACCAACTGCAAAAACTTAATCCTTTAACTCCCTCACCCTATCCACCAGCTTCCAACAGGAAGCTGGTGGATAGGGTGAGCGAGTCAAAGGATTAAGTTTTTGCTTTGCTAGCTTGGTTGACAATGCAGGATGCTGGTGGACAGGGCCAGGAGTCAAAAGGTTAAATAAGCAACACTCAGCACACATAAAAAAAGGTAGACAACTCCCCAAAATGTAGCATCCAGAAGGAGAAAATGGCGGATATGTTCGGATATGTATTACACCCAGCACACATAAAAAAAGGTAGACAACTCCCCAAATGTAGCGTCCAGAAGAAGAAAATGGCGGATATGTGTCGGATATGCATTTATTCTTTGGTGTCTGTCAGTATACGCTTGACAAAGGCCAGTTGGCTGAAATTTTGTGCCTGTCTTTCTGTTACGTCAAGTATGTGTTTCTTTTTTTCATGTTTTTTTCTGGTTCGTATATCCAGTGAGACATCCAATTGACTGTTGGGTTTCCCTCGTGGGGATGCTGGGGCTCTTTCAGTATGAATAGTGTCACCACCTTCTGGAAATCCTGTGCTAGAAATGTCTTCTCTTCTGTCACTCTCTTTGTTTCTTTCTTCCTCCTTTTGCTTTGCTTTCTTTGTATCATTTTCTGCCTTGCTGGTCCATTCACCTGTAGGTGTTCAACAAATTTTTAAGTACTTAGGGTTGATAATTGGGTATATGTATTAGGTGCATTTTTGGTTCTAGGGAAGTGAGATATGCAGAAGCAATTTCAGGTAATGTAGGCCCGTTTTTATATGCGATTTAGTGTCCTAAGTTATGTTCAAATTTGTATTCAGGTTTTGTTTTTAAATCCCCTGTGTGATAAATTGGATGGAGTGGTCGATGCTAGGAGCATTTCCTTAGATTATGTGCACAAATGCATTGATATATGTAATTAATTTTCTTTTCCTTTTTTTCCCAGTTGAAGTACTGGTGTGTGTGTGTGTGTGTGTTGAAACGGTTATAGCCCTGGAATTATCTCCCATGTGACTCAAGAGTTATGTTCTTTGATTAATGGTATAAACATTCTCCCTGCTTCCCTCTTATTTCTTTGGTTATAGCCCTGATATGGCTCTACACAGTCGGCTGGGCTTTAGACATAAATATAATAACAATAACAATGACTCTCAGGTCCATTGTTGTTGCTTCTACTTTAACATAGTGATCTATTGCCAGCCTTGCATCTTTCGCTGTCATCACATCAATGAAATGGCAACAGGTCCCTGCTTGTGCTTGAAAAACGGAACTCGGAAAATATTTGTTTATACATCCAGAACTTCTGGGGAACTCGGAAAATATTTGTTTATACATCCAGAACTTCTGGGGAACTCGGAAAATATTTGTTTATGCCATTCCATTGAAATTTCTGGGGAACTCGGAAAATATTTGTTTATACATCCAGAACTTCTGGGGAACTCGGAAAATATTTGTTTATACATCCAGAATTTCTGGGGAGAGCTGGACAACGGAAGGTTCTCAGAGGAAAAGCCCACCCCCTCCTCAAGCAAGTGTTTTGGCCCTAAACCTGAAGTCTTTACTGTAAGGGGACAGAACTATGTCTGAATCCTGGATATATATATATATATATATATATATATATATATATATATATATATATATATATATATATATATATATGCATCTTTATATATACATATATATATACATCTCTATATATTTCCTTACCCCTCAATCAACAGAAATCCACAGTTTTTGTGCTCTTTACCCTCTGACTCCTGCACCATACCCACCAACTGCAAAAACTTAACCCTTTGACTCCATCACCCTCTCACAAACGTCCTGCAGGCAGCAGATGGATAGGATGAGGGAATCGAAGTAATAGGTATTATATATATATATATTATATATATATATATATATACACATATCTCTCTCTCTCTCTCTCTCTCTAATTATTATATATATATATATATATATATATATATATATACATACATACATATATATATGTATGCCTATATGTATATATATATATTTTTTTTTTTTTCTGTTGGTAAGAAATCAAGATAGGGATACAAGACACGGTGTAGTTGTAATAGGGTGACACAACAGTCACTGATTTCAGCAGTTTATAATTTCACAGTTTACATTATTATCTCTCATCATCAATGAGAATACAGTTGTATAACCCAGAATCTTATGCAGACAATCATGGACATAATCCGCAATGAATATTTTCTAAATTGTCGTATTTGAATCGTTTGGATTTATTTAACATTATGGATTTTGAGTAATCTCTTGTTGAAGGTATATATGTTTTTTAAAAATCTTTTTCATTAGTGTCAATCTTTTGTTCATTTGTTTTTTTTGTTTTGTGTTTTTCATTTACCTTGTACAATCCCCCCCCCCCGTGTGGATGCGACCTTTGTTAGTTCCCCTTCTGGAAATTCTGTGCTAGAAATTTCCTCTGTTCTGTCATATCTTTGTTTCTGCCTTGTTCCTTTGCTTTCTGTCATTTCTTCCTATCATGTTCTGCCTTGCTGGTCCATTCACCTGTATGTGTTCCATAAAGTCTTACTTTTTCTTAGGATTGATAATTGGGTATATGAAGTGCATTTTTGGCTCTAGGGCGATGAGATATGCTGAAGCACTTTTAGATAATTTATGCCTGTTTTTATGTATGTTTTGGTGAACGTAGGTATTCTCAAATTTTTTATTCAGGTGTCTTTTTTAAACCCCTTGTGTGATAAATTGGCCGGAGTGGTCAACGCAAGGAGCTTGTCCTTAGATTATGTGCACGAATGCATGGATATGTGTATGTAATTTTTTTTCTTTTTTTTTTTCCTGTATTATGTATGTTTTTAAGCGGTTATAGCCCTGATATGGCTCTACCTAGTCGGCTGGGCTTTAAACAAAAGTAACAGTAACAGTAACCTGGTACAATCATATGTGACCTCCCACCACGAAATCAGTCTTAACTAGCATTTTGGGCAGTTTGAAATATACATATCACTGGAAAGTATACATTCTGCTGTTTATTTTGGTACTTGAAAAAATGTAGAAGTTATGTATGTTTAAAATCATTAAGTTATATGACAGACATTTTGAGAAAACGGCCTCTAAAGTTTTTGTGTGCTCTCTTACACATTTTCCTTAAAATTTTTTTATTTGGCGGCTTTGACCCAGTTTGTTTCTAATTTTTGCTGTCATTATCAGAAAGGTGCACCAAAGAGCTTTCCATCAGTATATTACATGTGCGGGTACTGTACAGGTTACGGTTCATAATAAGAGACAAAAATAGGTTCTTTTGGTAGGAAATTGCGTTGTTTCTGCTGCGGTCAGTGCATTAGAATACCATTTTAAATTGGTTAATAATAATTTTTCAAGAAAAAAATTTCTGTGGGGGATAGATTATAGTCTACAGAAATCAGTTTTGAGAAAAAGTCAAAACACCCCCGATAGACCCTCAGTCACCTTTTCAGCTCTTAGTGCTGTTCGACTGACTGCGAGTTAAGACTGATTTCGTGGTGGGAGGTCACATATAGGAAATGAAAACAATGATCCTTCTGCTGGTTTCTATGTTGAACTCATGAATTTCAGTGTGAAGTTGGTGTGTGATGGTTGGTATTGAGTTAAACTTAGTATAAATCATTCTTGTATGACACTATCCTCCATGCTCATTTGAACTCACAATGCATCACACATGACCAGAATTTTTGTAGTGGAGCACAGAGATCTCAAGCTGTTAGGCGAGGTGACGGCACTCCACTATGTTGTTGTACAGTCTGTATCTTTGGAGGGTGTGTATGTTAACCCTTTGACTCTCTCACCCTGTCCACCAGCATGCTACATTGCCAACCATGCCAGCAAAGCAAAAAACTTAACCCTTTGACTCCCACACCTGTCCATCAGCATCTTGCGTTGCCAACCATGCCAGTAAAGCAAAAACTTAACCCTTTGATTCCCTCACCCTGTCCATCAGCATCTTGCGTTGCCAACCATGCCAGTAAAGCAAAAACTTAACCCTTTGATTCCCTCACCCTGTCCATCAGCATCTTGCGTTGCCAACCATGCCAGTGAAGCAAAAACTTAACCCTTTGATTCCCTCACCCTGTCCATCAGCATCTTGCGTTGCCAACCATGCCAGTAAAGCAAAAACTTAACCCTTTGATTCCCTCACCCTGTCCATCAGCATCTTGCGTTGCCAACCATGCCAGTAAAGCAAAAACTTAACCCTTTGATTCCCTCACCCTGTCCATCAGCATCTTGCGTTGCCAACCATGCCAGTAAAGCAAAAACTTAACCCTTTGATTCCCTCACCCTGTCCATCAGCATCTTGCGTTGCCAACCATGCCAGTAAAGCAAAAACTTAACCCTTTGATTCCCTCACCCTGTCCATCAGCATCCTGCATTGCCAACCATGCCAGTAAAGCAAAAACTTAACCCTTTGATTCCCTCACCCTACTCACCAGCTTCCTGCAGGGTTTAGTTTTTGCAGTTGGTGGATAGGATGCGGGAGTCAAAGGGTTAAGTGTTTTCACGTTTCAGTAAGCCCACCGGACACTGATGTGATTTATGAAACTTTAACTCTTTGACTCTCTTTCCGTATCCATCATCATCTTGCATTGTCGTCCATGATAGCAAAGCAGAAACTGAATCTTTTCACTCCCTCACCCTATCAACCAACTTCCTGCAGGAAGCTGGTGGATAGGGTGAGGGAGTGAAAGGGTTAATTTTTTTGCAGCTTATGGAGAGGTTGCGGGGGAGTGAAAGGTTCAGTGCGTCTATTTGATAAAAATGGTAAAGCAATTTTGTATAGCGCTCTTCTTCAAGATCTTTTGGACATACCGCACATCACACATACTCAAAACACAGAGTGAAACATGTACCAATGCAATGATTATATGAACTATGAGTATGGTCAGTTCAATGATTGCATTAAACTGATAAATATGTATGAATATAGGGCACAAAGCAGTGTGTGTGTGTGAGTGTGTGTATGTGTGAGTGTGTGTGTGTGAGTGTGTGTGTGTGCATGCGTGTGTGTGTCCCCAAGTTGTTTGCTAAGAACAATCCATAGATTTAAGAATATAGATCCCTACCCTAGTCTCTCACAGTGGATCAGTCAAGAAGTAGGCTTTCCTCCCCCCCACCACCTCCCCATGGGGATGCCGTTTTTTTCCCCCCATATAAATATTATCCTCATCTTTTGGAAATTCTGTGCTAGAAATTTCCTCTTTTTTGTTTCTGCCTTGTTTCTTTGCTTTCTGTTATTTCTTCCTATCATTTTTTTACCTTGCATGTCCATTCATCTGTGTGTGTTTGATAAAGTCTTGCGTACCTTCTGTAAGGATTAATGGTTGGGTTCATGTATTTTAGTGCATTTTTGGCTCTGGGGATATGTGATGTGGAGAAGTTGGGTAATTTTGGCGCATTTTTATATGTATATTTGGTTGGTTATTTTATTTTATTATATTTTTTTTTTGTATTTAGGTGTGTGGGTTTTTTTGGTTTTTTTTTAATCCCCTGGTGATAGATTGGATGGAGTGGTCAACGCCAGGGGCATATTCTTGGATTATGTGTGTGGGTGCACTGATATATGTATTGAATTTTCTTATCCATTTTTTTTTTCATATTCTTCTGTGAGATGGTTACAGCCCTGATATGGCTCTGCATAGTCGGCAGGGCTTCAACCCTTTGACTCCCCCACCCTGTCCATCAGCATCCTCCAGTGTCAACCATGCTCATCATCATCGTCAGGTGTCCTGCCGCATGGCGTTGGCGATCATGGACTTCCATCTGCCTCTATCTCTTGTTGCCTCAACCATCTCTTCCACTCTCTTTGTCTTCAGCCACTCTGCAAGTCCGTCTAGTATTTTCTCCTTGGGTCTGCCTGGTGCTCTCTTTCCCTCCAGCTTTCCCGTTGTGACCAGGTGCTCCAAATCCCCTTTCCTCATAAAATGGCCTATAAATGTTGCCTGTCTTTTCCTGATCTTCCTTATGAGCGATCTACTTGTGTCTGCCTCCATCAAGACTGTCTCGTTTGTTTTCTTTGCTGTCCATGGAACTCTCAACATTCTTCTTAGAAACCACATCTCGGCTGCCTCAGTCTTGTTCTGGCTTTGCTTGTTGACTGTCCACGCCTCGCATCCATACAACATTATTGGTTCTATATAACATTCAAGGACTCTCTTTCTGATGTTAATTGATAGGCATTTGTTGGTAAGAATGCTTGTCATCTTCTTGAATGCTGTTTTGGCTTGGCCGATTCTGCTGGCTATTTCTGATGTGTATCTGCCGTCTGATGAAATGATCGTTCCCAGGTATTTAAACTTATGTGAAAAGCTGTTTACAGATGGCTGGAAGTTCAAATCTGACATCCGTTCCGTTCAGTCATGGCTGGCCCGCCATGAATTTCAGAGCTTTTCAGCCATGCTAGCTAAACAAAAACTTAACCCTTTGACTCCCTCACCCTGTCCACTAGCTTCCTGCAGGAAGCTAGTGGATAGTGTGGGGGAGTCAAAGGGTTAAAGTTTTGCAGTTGGAACCAGTCGCCGTGGTGTAGAGGTTAATGTAACAGGTTACCAACTGGAAGGTTATGGGTTCAAATCCCCATCCATCCCTTCAAAAAAAATTTTTTTTTTAGTTTTTACAGTTGGTGAATAGGGCGCAGGGGTCAAAGGGTTAAACAATAAAAATAAGAATAATAAGAATGAGAAGCAGGCTACATTTCCACCTCTTCGGAAGTCTTCATCAGTCAGAGTAGTTGCCTTTAACCCTTTGACTCCCTCACACTATTCGCCATCGTCTTACATTGTGGTCCACGACAGCAAAGCAGAAATATAATCCTTTACTCCCTCACCCTATCCACCAGCTTCATGCAGGAAGCTGGTGGATAGGGTGAAGGAGTAA
>JAPXFY010000032.1:6304071-6314071 GCA_030674185.1 Monoplex corrugatus | reverse complement strand
TTTGTTTCTGCCTTGTTTGTTCCTTTGTTTTCTGTCATTTCTTCCTGTCATGTTCTGCCTTGCTGGTCCATTCACCTGTATGTGTTGTGTAAAGTCTTACGTACTTTTTCTTAGGATTGATAATTGGGTACATGTAGTAAGTGCATTTTTGACTCTAGGGAGGTGAGGTATGCGGAAACAATTTTAGGTGATTTATGCCCGTTTTTATATATGTTTTGGTGTCCTCTTGTATGCTTAAATTTGTATTCAGGTGTGTTTTTTAAGTCCCTTATGCGATGAATTGGACAGAGTGGTTAGCGCCGGGGGCATCTCCTTAGATTATGTGCGCGAATGCATTGATATGTGTACTTAATTTTCTTTTCTTTTCTTTTTTTTTTTTTCCTGTTGAAGTATTGTGTATGTTTTGAAGCAGTTATAGCCCTGATATGGCTCTACGCAGTCGACTGGGCTTTAAACAACAATAACAGTAACCAAAAATTAAATTGAGTCATCACTGTTGTAATATTTAATACGGTCAGGTAGCCGTAAATTGAAACAGGTCCACCTGCTACCCTTAGGTCACAACCAAAATGACATTGGGTCATACGTATTTGTGGAATTATGTCGTCTACCGTGAAGCCATATTGCCATTGTAGTGAAGCTTGCCACCAGCTTGTGAAAGCAGATCTCCAATTAGTGAAACTACATTCATCGTCATCATCATGTGTCCTGCGGCATGGCATTGGCGATCATGGCCCTCCATATGAATCTATCCCTTGTTGCTGCAAGCACATCTTCCACCCTCTCTGTCCTCAGCCACTTTGCAAGTCCATCCAATATTTTCTCCCTGGGTCTACCTGATGTTCTCTTTACCTCCAGCTTTCCTGTTGTGACCAGGTGCTCTAATTCCCCTTTCCTCATAAAGTGGCCTATGAATGTTGCTTGTCTTTTCCTAATCTTCCTTATCATTGGTCTTCTAATGGCTGCCTCCATCAAGACTGTCTCGTTTGTTTTCTTTGCTGTCCATGGAACTCTCAACATTCTTAGAAACCACATCTCGGCTGCCTCAATCTTGTTCTGGCTTTGCTTGTAACTGCATTATCGTGGTGTAAATTAAGTCATTACCTTAGTGAAGATTGGGTCACAACAACTATTGGGTCACACGGTAAAAATTGGGCCACCAACATTGTGAAATTAAGGCCACAACTCTAGTGGAATTAGTCACCACCAAAGCGAAATTAGTCCATCACCGTAATGAAATTGGGTCACCACTATTGGATCATAATTATAATGAAATAATGTCACGAGCATGTTGGAATTGGGCCACCAATGTAGTAGAAAATTGGGTCATCCACATGATGAAATTGGGTTGCCATAGTGAAATTTGTTGGCCTTAATGAAATTACCACCGTAATAAACTAGTGTGCTACCATAATTAAATTGGGTCACCAGCGTTGTGAATTTGGTCAGCATTGTAATGGAATTTGGGTCACCAGCAAGGGAAATGGAGTACCCACGATAATGAAATTAGGTCTCTATTAATTGAGTCATGTTCGTCGTGGAACAGTGTAACTACTTGAGTGAAGCTGGAACCATCAGTCACTGAAGTGAAATTGGGTCATCGCTTTTGTAAAATTGGGCCACCACACAAAATGGAAAAAACTGTCATTACCTTAATGAAAGTGGATCATCGCCGTAGTGAAAGTGAGTCACACCCCAAATGAAATTGGGTCATCGCCCAAAACGAAATCTGGTCACCATGATTGTAAAATTGAGTTATCACAAATTGTAACGGAAGTTAGATTTGGTCTCATTCATAGTGAAATTGAGTCACCACTTTGATAGGCATGTTAGCACCAAAAATGATATTGGGTCACCATGGTTTGTAAAATTGGGCCACCTCAGATTGAAAACCAGGTCACCTCCATAGTCAGATAAGTCATTCTTAGTAAGACTGAGTCATTTCCAAAGTGAATTTGGGTCATATTCATAGAGAAATTAAGTCATTCCCAAAGCGATTTGGGTCATATTCATAGTGAGATTTGAGTCATTCCCAAAGTGAATTTGGGTCATTTATAGTGAAATTGAATCATTTCCAAAGTGAATTTGGGTCATATTCTAGAGATTTGAGTCATTCCCAAAGTGGATTTGGGAATGCCAGGGGGCTGGGGGGGGGGGAGTAGGGAAAGATAGGTTTGTAGGAATCCCCCGTGGGAATGCCGGGGGGCTAGGGGGGGGGGGGGAAGATAGGTTTGTAGGAATCCCCCGTGGGAATGCCTGGGGGGGGGGGGGAGTAGGGAGAAGATAGGTTTGTAGGAATCCCCCGTGGGAATGCCAGGGGGCTGGGGGGGGGGGGGGAAGTAGGGAGAAGATAGGTTTGTAGGAATCCCCCGTGGGAATGCTGGGGGGGGGGGGGGGAAGATAGGTTTGTAGGAATCCCCGTGGGAATGCTGGGGGGGGGGGGGGAGTAGGGGGAAGATAGGTTTGTAGTTATCCCCCGTGGGGATGCCAAGGGGCTCTTTCAGTATAAACATTATCCCCACCTTCTGGAAATTCTGTGCGAGAAATTTCCTCTTTGCTGTCACTCTCTTTGTTTCTGCCTTGTTCCTTTGCTTTCTGTCATTTCTTTTGATCATTTTCTGCTTTTCTGGTCCCTTCACCTGTATTTGTTCAATAAAATGTTGCATATTTTCTCTTTGGATTGATAATTGAGTACATGTGTTGATTGCGGTTTTTGGCGCTAAGGAAGTGTGATATGCAGAAGCGATTTTAGGTGATTTAGGCCTATTTTCATATGTGTTGGTGTCTTATTAGCTATGTTAACATTTATGTTCAAGTAAGGGTTTTTTTTTTAAAATCCCCTGCTGATGAATTGGATGGAGTGGTCAGCGCCAGGGGCATATTCTTAGATTGTGTCGTGAATGTATTGATATATGCACTTAAATGTTCTTTCCTGTTGAGATATGTATGTTTTAAAATGGCTATAGCCCTGATATGGCTCCACGCAGTCGCCTGGGCTTTAAGCAGCAATAACGGTAAGAACAAGGTTTGTAGGGTTAGAACGTTTTGATGTTTCGTTCAGGGGTGGTTCCAATTTTCAGTTCCAATTTCTCAAGATGACGTCTCCGCGCTCGGAATGAATTCCATATGCACTAACAACACAGGTGCCAAGTGATGGAGAAGATCCAGAATGATCACGGCACAAGCCTTAAGCCTGCACATAAACCCATGAGCTGGCCAGGTCCTGAGATCCTACCTAGATAGTTCCACAACCCTGGGGTCGTAGGGGAGTGAGGTGGCAGAGACCTCAACTTTTCCCGGGGCCAGCATCACGAGGGCGGCGCCCATCCCCTCTCCGTCGCTTCAAATTTATATTCGTATTCATGTTTTTTAACCAAGACTTCAGAAAGGCAAAAAGGCTTATTGGTCTTTAAGGGGTGGGACCTGGGAAATCAACCTATCTCTCCAATGTTTTATACCAAGGCAGCCAGGCAATGCCCTGTTCTTCACGATTTTCAACTGTCGTGGGATCTTTAGCGTGCGCAGCCAGAAGACATGCGGGTCCAACTCGTTTTTCGTCCCCTTCCGAAGGACTAGACTTTCAGTTCGATTTTCTGGTCAGACTGAAAAGAAAAGTCAAGGCCTCTACAGGGAGTGAACCCTAGAACCTCGAGTTTAGTTATTGGCAGGCGAACGTCTGAACCATTCTGCCACTCCTCCCTATTCAGGGGCAGGGATGTTTGTAGGATTAGAGCTGTGATTATTATCTTTTTGTTACAGTAGAAGGGGTGGGGGGGGGGGGTAGGTCTGGGGGTTTGGTATGTTTGACGTTCTTTTTCTTAAGGAAGAAGGATGTTGTTTGATAAAAAGATTCTGCTATATTTGTCTGTCTTTTTCGTAGTGAGAGGAAGGGAGGGGTGATGGGTAGGTGTTTGGAAGATTAGTTTTGATAATTATGTTTGCCTGTCTTTTTTGTTGGAGGGGAGGGGGTGTAAAATAAAAAGTGTAAAACATTGTCCTTTTTCAGTCACTTGGAGGGGTGTAAAATAAAAAGTGTAAAACATTGTCCTTTTTCAGTCACTTGGAGGGGTGTAAAATTAAAAGTGTAAAACATAGTCCTTTTTCATAGTCATTTGGAGGGGTGTAAAATTAAAAGTGTAAAACATTGTCCTTTTTCATAGTCATTTGGAGGGGTGTTAAATTAAAAGTGTAAAACATTGTCCTTTTTCAGAGTCATTTGGAGGGGTGTTAAATTAAAAAGTGTAAAACATTGTCCTTTTTCAGAGTCATTTGGAGGGGTTGTTAAATTAAAAGTGTAAAACATTGTCCTTTTTCAGAGTCATTGGAGGGGTGTTAAATTAAAAGTGTAAAACATTGTCCTTTTTCAGAGTCATTGGAGGGGGTGTAAAATTAAAAGTGTAAAACATTGTCCTTTTTCAGAGTCATTTGGAGGGGTGTAAAATTAAAAGTGTAAAACATTGTCCTTTTTCATAGTCATTTGGAGGGGTGTTAAATTAAAAGTGTAAAACATTGTCCTTTTTCATAGTCATTTGGAGGGGGTGTTAAATGAAAAGTGTAAAACATTGTCCTTTTTCAGAGTCATTTGGAGGGGGTGTTAAATGAAAAGTGTAAAACATTGTCCTTTTTATAGTCATTTGGAGGGGTGTTAAAATAAAAGTGTAAAACATTGTCCTTTTTCAGAGTCATTTGGAGGGGTGTAAAATGAAAAGTGTAAAACATTGTCCTTTTTCATAGTCATTTGGAGGGGGTGTAAAATGAAGTGTAAAACATTGTCCTTTTTCATGTCATTTGGAGGGGTGTAAATAAAAAGTGTAAAACATTGTCCTTTTTCATAGTCATTTGGAGGGGTGTAAAATGAAAAGTGTAAAACATTGTCCTTTTTCATAGTCATTTGGAGGGGTGTAAATGAAAAGTGTAAAACATTGTCCTTTTTCATAGTCATTTGGAGGGGTGTAAAATGAAAAGTGTAAAACATTGTCCTTTTTCATAGTCATTGTGTCCCAACAGATTTTTTCCATGTGAAACTCAGGCTGCTGTCCCCGATGAGGGCGTGTCGCCGCGTTGCAGCGCCATCCATTTTATGGGGGGATGGGGGGTAACCAAGACTTCAGGAAGGCAAGAAGGCTAATTGGCCATCAAGGGGAGGGACCAGGGAAATGAACCTATCCCTCCAATTTTCTTATACCAGGGCAGCTGGGCGAGTGCCCTGCTCTTCACGATTTTCAGCTGCCGTGGGGTATTTTAGTCTGCACAGCCAAAAGATTTTTTTAAAAACTTTTGATTTCTCCAAGTTCAGCTTCCCATTTAGAGAAACAAGAAATGGGAAATAGATTCAAGTATGTATGTGTTGTGTGACTATGGTTCAGGTTGATCTCTAGCATTTGCATACCTTAGAAATTACTGTAAGTCGTTCTGGTGTAGCGCTCGTGACATTTGGATATCTTGATAATAGTATCTCATTCTTGTTTAGTTCCCTCATGGGGATGCCAGGAACGCTTTCAGTATAAATAGTATCCCCACCTTCTGGAAATTCTGTGCTAGAAATTTCCTCTTGTCTCATCACTCTCTTTGTTTCTGCCTTGTTCCTTTGCTTTCTGTCATTTCTTCCTATCCTTTTCTGCCTTGCTGGTCTATTCACCTGTATGTGTTCGATAAAGTCTTACATACTTTCTCATAGAATTGAAAATTGGGTATATGTATTTAGTGCATTTTTGGCTCCAGGGAAATGAGACATGCAGAAGCAATTTTAAGTAACTTAGGCCCGTTTTTATATATGTTTTAGTGTCTTTAGTTATGTTTATATTTGTATTCAGGCATGGTTTTTAAATCCCTTGTGTGATAAATTGGACAGTGGTCAACGCCAGGGGCATCTCCTTAGATTATATGCGCGAATCCATTGATATCTGTACTTAATTTTCTTTTCTTTGTTTTTTTCCTGTTGAAGTATTGTGTGTGTTTTGAACTGGTTATAGACCGGATATGGCTCTACGCAGTCGGCTGGGCTTTAAACAGAAATACCAATAATAATTTGGACTTGCTGCACGTTGCACATTAACAAGACACAGAACGTTATTACATACGGAGGGTAAGAATCATTGTCATACATTAGCTCCTGTACAATCAAATATTTATGAAGCACAGAGGAGTTGAGCTGTTAGGTGAGCTGACCACACTATGTGTGTGAAGACTATCAGACGTAACTCCAACCCTCTTGTCATATTTGAAGACAGAATTATGTTTGTGTATACAGGTTTGTGTGTGTGGGAATGTGTGTGTGTGTGTGTTTCTCTGTATGTTTTTGTGTGTTTGTTTGTTTGTGTGTGTGTGTTTGTATGTGTGTGTGTTTCTTTGTGTGTGAGTGCGAGTGTGTGTGTGTATGTGTTTGCAGAGCCTGGAATTTGTCGCGGAAACGAGGATTTCAGCGGAAATCAAAATCGAAAATCGCGCAAAAAATATTTTCGCGTTAAAAAAAAATCGACGACCATACTTAAAAAAAAAAAAAAGAAAATATGTCTGTGTATGAACACACTGAAACGATCTGCTGTGTATGATGGATCCTGATCTTGTGCCCAATGTTTATTAAATACTCTTTTGACTGATATTCATTGTGATTTTCAGTGTGTTAGATGCCTTTAAATTTGTCTCCAGAATGCCTCAGAATGCACAGATTTTAGTCTTGATTTTAAAAATTTTCCGGGGGAGCATGCCCCCAGACCCCCTAGAAGTTTCCTCTTTTTTTTTTCTTAGCAATTCCAGGCTCTGGTTTGTGTTTCTGTGTGTGAGTGTGTGTGCTTGTGTTTCTGTGTGTGTGTGTGTGCATATGTCTTTGTGTGCGTGTGTGTCTATGTATGTGCGAGCACGCACGTGTGGGAGTGTGTGTGTGTGCGTGTCTGTGTGTGTGTGTGTGTGTTCATTTTACAATACTCACTGCATGCTGTACTTGACAAACGAAAATGAATAATAACAGAACGTATTGTAATAATGTTTTCCCATTGCTGTTTGTACTACTGCCTTGGACAGTTCCCTTGTATCCACTGGTTGACTCAAATCACAATTGTGAACAAACGGTTTATAAAACATAAAATCACAATTGCGAACAAACGGCATATAAAACAAAATCACAATTGCGAACAAACAGTATATAAAACATAGAATCACAATTGTGAACAAACGGCATATAAAACATAAATCACAATTGTGAACAGACGGTATATAAAACGTAAAATCACAATTGTGAACAGACGGGTGTATAAAACATAAAATCACAATAAATTGTGAACAGACGGCATATAAAACGTAAATCACAATTGTGAACAGACGGCATATAAAACGTAAATCACAATTGTGAACAGACGGTATATAAAACATAAAATCACAATAAATTGTGAACAGACGGAATATAAAACGTAAAATGACAATTGTGAACAAATGGTATATAAAACATAAATCACAATTGTGAACAAACGGCATATAAGATAAAATCACAATTGTGAACAAACGGCATATAAAACATAAATCACAATTGTGAACAGACGGTATATAAAACATAAATCACAATTGTGAACAGACGGTATATAAAACATACAATCACAATTGTGAACAGACGGTATATAAAACATAAATCACAATTGTGAACAAACGGCATATAAAACATAAATCACAATTGTGAACAGACGGTATATAAAACATACAATCACAATTGTGAACAGACGGTATATAAAACGTAAAATCACAATTGTGAACAAACGGCATATAAAACATAAATCACAATTGTGAACAGACGGTATATAAAACATACAATCACAATTGTGAACAGACGGTATATAAAACGTAAAATCACAATTGTGAACAGACGGTATATAAAACGTAAATCACAATTGTGAACAGACGGGGTATATAAAACGTAAATCACAATTGTGAACAGACGGTATATAAAACGTAAATCACAATTGTGAACAGACGGTATATAAAACGTAAATTACAATTGTGAACAGACGGAATATAAAACGTAAAATCACAATTGTAAACAAATGGTATATAAAACATTCTATCATTGACTACAATAACATGTGTGAATTGATGTTGTGTAACAGGTTTTTTTTTTTTTTTTTTTTACTAAGATCATAATTATGATTAAGTGTTGTAAAATAGAATTTTCGATTGACTAAACTCGTGATTATAATCAGACGTTATTTTTTTTTTTTTTTTTTTTACTAAAATCATATTTATGAGCACATGTTACATAAGAAAATTCTCCGATTGAATATAATTACAACATACTTTATATGAAACATTTTTTGACTAAAAGTACAATTGTGAATAGATGTTATATACACACAATATTCTTCCTCTTTTCGGTTCAAAGATTTTGTTCATTTTTGATTGAGCTAGATATATTATGTATATATCATTTGTTTATTTTTCATGTTTACAATATTATGTATATATCATTTGTTTATTTTTTCATGTTTACAATTATTACTTATACATTACTGTTGTTTGTATAATAAATATATGTATATACTTATGTATTTTTTGTTTGTTTTGTTTTGTTTTGTTTGCTCTTGTTCGTATAATTTATTTATTTCATTTATTTTCAGATTTATTATTATGCTTGTATAACACTGATTGATCTGACAATAAATGGTTTTTGAATTAACGTTTATTATTTTGTCATTATATGTGAAATATTGGTGATGGTGCGTGCTTTTGTGAGAGTGGGAAATGCTGGAAAGGGTGTTATTTTCGTACATGTTTTGATGTAAATATTGTTGATAAATCTGTATGGATGGTTTTTATTGCTGTTGAATTTTATGGGGGGGGGGGGGGGGGGGGGGAATATATGAATTATTGACTGGCAGTTGTACAGATTTTGATATTCGATTGTTTATGATGTAAATGTCAGTTTACCTGTTTGTCTTGAGTAAACTGTTCTGCACTTTTTTTGTGACGATATTGCAATTTTTTTCTAGCTTCTGTTTTGTTCTTTTCTTCCAATGAGATATTATGTACGTACGCTCTGAGATTGTTATGGCCCTGATGTGGCTCTGCGCAGTTGGCTGGGCTCTAAACAACAAGAACAACCGTATGTTCCTTGTTATGTATGTGAATTACAGTTATGTGTTTATTACGAATATACATATGTATATATATATATATATTTATATATAAATATATTATAATAATAATATATAATATTCACACACACATACACACAACACACTATACACACACATATATACATACACACACACACACATACACACACATACACACATACACACACATACACATACGCACATACACACATACACAACACACACACACACACACACACACAAATACACACACACACACACACACACACACACACACACACACACACACACACACACGGACGAGTAGGCCGACTCTTCCTCAACTCCTAGTACCGGTTTGAATTGCGTGACTAGCGAAGGGTTAGTTTTATTTCTTTGACTTTTATCATGGAGGGACGTCCCAAACCTCTCCCCAAGCTCTCGCCAACTGATGCCTGTAGTTCCACAGGTGTAGTGACTGCCACGCGTAAAACAGCCTCAACGGCCGCTGTGTATTTATGTATTTATTTATTTATTTTCATCTATATATTTATTTATTTGTTTGTTCATTTATTTATTTACTTGTTTGTTTATTCTTTTAGTTATTTGTATATTTTTTCTTTGTTTGTTTATATGTTTTTGTTTATTTATTTATTATTCAGAGTATTTACTCCCCCCGTGGGGATGCCGGGGGCTCTTTCAACGTGAATAGTATCCCCACCTTCTGGACAGTCTGTGCTAGAAATTTCCTCTTTTCTGTCACTCTTTGTTTCTGCCTTGTTCCTTTGCTTTCTGTCATTTCTTCCTGTCATTTTCTTCCTTGCTGGTTCATTCATCTGTATGTGTTTGATAAAGTCTTAACTATTTTTTTCTTAGGATTGATAATTGATAAATTAAGTGCATTTTCGGCTCTAGGGAAATGA
>JAPXFY010000032.1:6296571-6299071 GCA_030674185.1 Monoplex corrugatus | reverse complement strand
TTGCTCTTGCCCAGCTAGTCCGTCAATGTCGTCGGCAAAACGCAAGTTTGTGATTGTTCTACCTCCGATGCTGACTGTTCCCTCGTGGTCTTCAAGTGCGTCAGCCATTATTCTCTCTAAGAAGATGTTGAAGAGAGTGGGGGAGAGCAGGCATCCTTGGCGTACTCCAACTGTGGTTCGGAACCATTCGCCTATGTTGTTGTCATGGTAGACTGCACTGGTCGCCTTTTCGTAGAGGCATTCTATGGTTCTGATCAGGTTGGGAGTGATGTTGTACAGCCTCATGGTTGCCCACAAGGCTGCGTGCCAAACTCTGTCGAATGCCTTCTTGAAGTCCACGAAGACGTGATAAAGGCCTTGCTGGTGTTGCAGGTATTTCTCACAGAGCAATCTGAGGTTGAAAATTTGCTCTGTGGTACTTCTTCCTGGTCTGAAACCTGCCTGCTCTTCTTTTATTATCTCCTCAGCTTGTGGCTTCAGTCTACTCAGAAGGATTTTTAGCATGACCTTACTTGGATGGCTGATCAGGCTGATGGTACGGTAGTTTTGGCATAGTTGTAGGTTGCCTTTCTTCGGGAGAGTGATGATCAGGGACTGGGTCCAAGGTGTTGGCCACTCACCTGTCCGCCAGATCTTATTGCAGATGATGAGTAACATATCTATCATGGCCTCTCCTCCTGCCTGGACCAGTTCTGAGGGAATGTTGTCCATTCCTGCCGACTTGCCTTTCTTCAATGATTTTACTGCAGCTTCAACTTCTTCTCGCACGATGGGGTAGCTGTCGTTGTTGGTTGGTGGAGGAACGTCTAGCACCTTGGGATCTCCTGTTGTTGTGTGTGTGTATAATTCGGAGCAGTACTCTGTCCACCTCTGCAGAATCTCTTGATCTTCTGTGAGACATTTCCCTGCTTTGTTCTGTATTGTAGTGGTTCTGCCTTGTTTTGAGCTTGCTAGTCCTTCTCACAAGCAGGTAGGCTTTCTTGCTGTTATTTTTCTGCAGGTTTGCTTCGATATCTTGGCATTGTTCTTCAATCCATGTTTCCTTTGCTTTCCTCATGCCTTCTTTAACTTGTTGGTTTGGCTTTTCTGTATAGTTTAGCACCTTCATCCGTACTCTTCTTTTGCTTTAGTTCTCTGCGTTTGTCGCTCAGCTTTAGTACTTCTTCCGTGACCCAGGGCATCTTTGTTGGTCGGTGTTTTCCAAGGATGTTGTTGGCTGCTTCGGACACGGCAGTGTTGAAGTTGTTGATCAGAGTGTCTACTTCGGTGTCCACATTGTCAAGGACGAGGAGAGGAGCAAACTTCCCACCTATCGTTGCTTGGAAGTTTTCAACTATGTTGGGGTCTTTGAGCTTCTCAAGATTGAACTTAATTCTTATGTTGCCCTGTTTCTTCATCCTCTGGAGGCGGAGTTTGAAGGTCATCATTACAAGCTCATGATCGCTTCCAATGTCGGCTCCTGGAAAGCTCCTGGTCTTTGCGATGTTAACACTTGACTGGAAGCGTCTTTTAACCATGATGTAGTCGATCTGACTGTGTTATTTTTCTCCTGGGCTGTGCCATGTCCAGCGTCTAGATGGTTTGTGTGGACCGAACGTGTTCACCACCTTCAGGTCGTTGTAACTGGCGAATTCTAGGAGCCTCAAACCTCTTTCGTTGGTCTCAGGGTTGCAGTATTGACCACATATCCCTTTCCAGTTATTGTGTTCATCCTCTCCAATCTTCGCATTCCAGTCGCCCTGCACTATAATGATGTCTTTCTTTGGCGTCTGATCTACGATTTCCTGCAGTTGATCATAGAAATCTTCGACAGCCTTGTCATCATAGTCAGTTGTTGGGGCATAAGCTTGGATGACGGTGATGTTAAAAGGTGAAGCCTTAAGCCGAATAGTAATGAGTCTGCTAGAGACTGGTCGGCATCCCATGATGGCATTCACAGTGTCTTTGTGAATGAGGAATCCAACTCCATGTTCATGTTTGTCTTCACTGCCACTGAAGTAGAGTTTGTGGCCTTCTGGGGTAGACGTTTCTCCGAGGTTTTTCCATCGTACCTCACAGAGCCCAAGGACGTTCCATCGGTATCTCTTCATTTCATGCGTTAGTTCTGCAACTTTTCCTGCTGCTCTCAGCGATCTCACATTCCAGGTGCCGATAGTAACATTTTTTCTTGTACGTAGGGATTTTGGTCCACCAGTCACATACTTTTCACCTCCGCCCTGATGGCCAGCGACGGAAGGCGCGGTCCTTGTTCCGGGCGACGACCGGGCCGGTATGGATTGAGTTGCGGTTGTAATCTTCATTTAGTGTGTCTTGGGCAATGTCGCATGGCGGAGCCCATCCCTCTCCATGCCAGACCACAGCCGACGTCCTCCATCTAGGTGGTTCGCCTTGGTCTTGAACACATAGCCGTTGAGTTCCTTGCGGAACTTCATCCACCTTGGCCGGTAACCTGCATCGTGGAGGTTATTCGCCCAGTGATGCAGTGTTAACATCACCCCCT
>JAPXFY010000032.1:6289071-6291571 GCA_030674185.1 Monoplex corrugatus | reverse complement strand
ATAAAGATAGATATATAGATACATATACACAGATATATAGATAGATAAAGATAGATACATATACACAGATATATACATATAGATAGATATATAGATACATATACACAGATATATGCATATAGATAAAGATAGATACATACACACACACAGATATATACATATAGATAGATAAAGATAGATATATAGATACATATACACACACAGATATATACATACATATAGATAGATAAAGATAAATATATAGATACATATACACACAGATATATACATATAGATAGATAAATACAGATAGATAGATATATAGATACATATACACACACAGATATATACATAATAGATAAGTACTCAAAAAGAAAAAAGCTGACCACATATCTCCTCTCCTGGCACAACTTCACTGGCTCCCTGTATCAAAGCGCATACAATACAAACTAGACACCATGTGCTACAAAAGCCTCAATAACGCAGCCCCCGATTACCTGTCAAGCCTACTTGAGATCTATCTTCCCTCACGTACCCTCCGATCCTCTGACTTTTCGCTTTCCACGCACTAAGCTCAATACCTATGGTCCACGAGCCTTCTCTGTTTCTGGTCCACTCTCCTGGAACAAACTTCCTCTCTCAGTCCGTCAGCAACCTACTTTTGTCTCCTTCAAGTCCGCTCTCAAAACCCACCTTTTCTCCTCTGCATAAAATCCTAACCTCACTCAACCCCCCCTCCCCCCTCTGCAGCCTGTCTCCGCTCGGATGGGAATCACATGGTTATAATATATAATTGTATATGCTATGCTCTCTATAATTTTCCATTGCTTTTATTCTTGCTTTTATTGCTTTTATTCTTTCTCCCCATTTATAGCCATGCGTGTGTGTGTGTGCGTGCGTGCGTGCGTGTGTGTCTGCTTCAGCGCTTAGATTTGATTTTATCAAGATTTTGCGCTATATAAATATTGTAATTATTATTATAGATAGATATAGATAGATATATAGATACATATACACACAGATATATACATATAGATAGATAAATACAGATAGACATAGATAGATATATAGATACATATACACAGATATATACATATAGATAGATAAATACAGATAGATAAAGATAGATACATATACACACATATATTATGTATGTATACATAGATACAGATAGATATATAGATACATATACACACACAGATATATATGTATGTATAGATAGATAGATATATAGATACATACACACAGATATATATTATGTATGTATAGATAGATACAGATATATAGATACATACACACACACAGATATATATTATGTATGTATAGATAGATAGATACAGATAGATATATGGATACATACACACACACAGATATATATTATGTATGTATAGATAGATAGATACAGATAGATATATAGATACATACACACACACAGATATATATTATGTATGTATAGATAGATACAGATAGATATATAGATACATACACACACACAGATATATATTATGTATGTATAGATAGATAGATACAGATAGATATATAGATACATACACACACAGAGATATATATTATGTATGTATAGATAGATACAGATAGATATATAGATACATACACACACAGATATATATTATGTATGTATAGATAGATAGATACAGTTAGATTATAATACATCACACATCATATCATATATTATTAGTATAGTATACATCATAATCATATCACATCACAAGATAATATATGTAGTTGAATTATAGATCATATCACAACACATATATATTATGTATTATCATATCATAAGATAATGTATAGTAGTATCAAACATACAGCACATATGATTATATCAAATTGTAGTGTATCATTATAATCATACAAATACGATGGATTGTAATAGATATCACAACATCATATCACATATCATAGTATAATAGCATCAAACACATACATCATATCATATCATAACAAACACACATCCAATCAGTAGTTGATGTAGATATACACAGATCAGATCATCAGATGTTGTATAGATATCATCACATCACAGCATCAGTAGTCATCATAGTCGTTCATCGCATCATCAGTATGAATATAATCATACATCACTACATGATATGTATATAGTATATATATATCATGAATCATCATAGCATAGATATCATCACATCATATCAGTATTGTAATAGTATATACATCATCACATCACTATCATGAAGTTCACATCAGTATCATCATTCATAGTAGTTGATCATGGATCATCTCATGATTATCATCAGTGTTGTAATCAGTATCATATCAATCATTATCAAACATATCATCATCATGATATCAATTGTATAGTATCATATATCATATCAAATGAATCATACCATCATCATTCAATCACATATTCAATCATATATCTCATATCAAACATTGTAATATTATATAATCACACAATTTCACATACATATTTAATATAGACATACGTCATCATGATATCAAATCTCACATCATATATCATATTTAAATAATCATCATCATCATC
>JAPXFY010000032.1:6266571-6281571 GCA_030674185.1 Monoplex corrugatus | reverse complement strand
ATCAATGTTATTAGCCCAGTGGACTGCTCAGAACCATATCAGGGCTAGAACCATCGCAAACAAAACCACACATCTAACCACATCGATGACTTTGGGGGGGGGGGGGGGGAGAAAACCTGGAATATAGAACTTCTACCTATATTAGTTTCAGGCTTATATTCTAAGGACATTCAATGTTTGTTGGTTAGCTGTTGCGGTTTTTTTTGTTTTGTTTTGTTTTTGTTTTGTTTTTGGTGGTGGTGGTGGTGGTGTTTTTTTTGGTGTGTTTTTTTGGGGGTGGGGGTAGTGCCTGTATGTGGAACTGTCGATTTTTTTTTTTCTGTTTGTTTGTTTGTTTGGTTTTTCTTTCTGTTTGTTTGTTTGTTTGGTTTTTCTTTCTGTTTGTTTGTTTGTTTGTTTGTTTGTTTGTTTGTTTTTGTTTGTTTGTTTGTTTGTTTGTTTTTTGTTTGTTTGTTTGTTTGTTTGTTTTGTGTTTGTTTGTTTGTTTGTTGTTTGTTTGTTTTTTTTTTTTTTTTTTTTAGGGGGAGGGTTGCCTGAGTATGGAACTCAGGATCCCTGCACTAACAGCACGGTGCTCTTAACCACCTGATCTAACAGGCCCATATGTCATTGAGACAACAAAGGCACAGAGAAGGAGAAGAGACGGACCCCCTATCATGTTCATCAAGACATCAGTTGTCCTGTCATCTGTATGTCCATCTCCATCACAGCCTCCAGTCCCTCACACATCGCCACACGTCAGGTTCAGATAACTCTGATAATATCATCTTGCACGTAAGCTGGTGTGGTGGCCTAGCTGTTAAAACCATCCGCGCAGGATGTGAGAACTTTGCTTCATTAATTTTCTGTGTCTACGTTTGAGTTTGGAGTTTGTTATTTAGCGTGGCCTTCTCACTGTTCCATCTTAACATCATCGTTGTTCTGCTGGTGTCAGTATAGGATTTGATAAGTCCCCCTTCCCCCCACTTCCCTGGGATGGTTATCCCCGTCGGCTATATCACATGAGGTGGGTGACGACGTAAAAACTGAACCAATCAATCAATCAGTCTCCCGTATGCATGTAAGTGTGTCACTGGGAGATGAAGGTGTCTGTCTACAGCAAAACGGGAATCCTGGCGTGGTGTTATCTTGTGGATGTGGAGTGGTTCTTATTCTTATTTTTATTCTTAATATTTAAAGCCCAGCCGACTGCCCTGAGTCATATCAGGCTGTAACCATGTCAAAACGGACACACACAAAACAAACAAACAAAAAAACTGGAAAAGAAAATGAAGTACACATATCGATGCATGTCTGCACATAATCTAAGGACATGCCCCTTGCGTTGACTATTCCGTCCATTTCATCGCCAGAGGATTTCAAAAAACAACAAACCTGAATACAAATGTCAGCATAACTAGCAGTAGTAGTAGTAGCAGTAGTAGTGG
Source organism: Monoplex corrugatus (assembly GCA_030674185.1). Lineage (NCBI taxonomy): Eukaryota > Metazoa > Mollusca > Gastropoda > Littorinimorpha > Ranellidae > Monoplex > Monoplex corrugatus. The sequence goes on along the minus strand of JAPXFY010000032.1, from coordinate 6,280,144 downwards.
TAGTAGTAGTGGTAGTAGTAGTGGTAGTAGTAGTAGTATTAGTAGTAGTGGTAGTGGTAGTAGTACTAGTAGTAGTGATAGTAGTAGTAGTACTAGTAGTAGTAGTGGTAGTAGTAGTAGTAGTAGTCATCATCATCATCAGGTGCCCTGCCGCATGGCGTTGGCGACCATGGACTTCCAACCATCTCTATCTCTCGTTGCTCCCAGCATCTCCCCCACCCTCCTCATCCCCAGCCACTCTGCAAGTCCGTCCAGCATTCTCTCCCTGGGTCTACCTGGTGCTCGCTTTCCCTCCAGCTTTCCCATTGTGACCAGGTGCTCCAAATCCCTCTTCCTCATAAAATGGCCTAAAAATGTTGCTTGTCTTTTCCTAATCTTCCTTATGAGTGATCTACTTGTGTTTGCCTCTACCAAGACTGTCTCGTTTGTTTTCTTTGCTGTCCATGGAACTCTCAACATTCTTCTGAGAAACCACATCTTGGCTGCCTCGATCCTGCTCTGGCTTTGCTTGCTGACTGTCCACGCCTCGCATCCGTACAACAGTATTGGTTCTATATAACACCCAAGGACTCTCTTTCTGATGTTAATTGATAGGCATTTGTTGGTAAGAATGCTCGTCATCTTCTTGAATGCTGTTTTGGCTTGGCCGATTCTGCCAGGTATTTCCGATGTGCACCTGCCGTCTGATGAAATGACCATTCCCAGGTATTTGAACTTATTAACCTGTGTCAAGGTTGTGCCAGTTGCTGTTATTTTGCATGAGGGGATTTCATGTTTTTTACTGATCACCATGACTTCAGTCTTCCTACTGTTTAGCTCCAACCCCTTACCTTTGCTTTCTGTTTCTAGTATATTCACAAGGCTTTGTAGGTCCCTTTCATTTTCTGCAATTAGCACGGTGTCATCTGCGTACCGAATGTTGTTCATCATTTTCCCTCCAACCTTTAATCCAGGGTCTTCTTCTAGGTTTCTCATGATGTTTTCGCTATATAGTGAAAACAGATCTGGTGACAAAACACAACCCTGTCTGACTCCTCTTTTGAGTTTTGAAAAGAGCTTATATTGTTTTCTATTCTCATAGCAGCTGTTTGTTCCCAGTACATATTCCTGATTATTCGTAGATCTTTTCCATCGACATTGTCTCTCCAGTTGGTTGATCAATTCATCATGTCGTACCCGATCGAAAGCCTTGGTATAGTCAACAAAGCATAAATACAAATCCTTGTTCATCTCAACTGACCTCTCTATGATAGTTCTTAGGATGTATATGGCATTAATAGTTCCTTTCCCCTCCACAAATCCACACTGTTCTTCTGCTATTTCTCTTTTGATTCTATTCCTTGTCCTCATCATGATTATTCTTAACAGGATTTTTGTTACATGACTCATCAAACTGATTGTGCGATGGAGTTCGCATTCTATAGCCCCTGTCTTCTTTGGAAGTGCAATGAAAATTGATTTTGACATATCTTTGGGGATTTTTCCAGTGTCATAAATTTCATTTAGGAGGACTGTTATATTTTCTATGCCAAATTCCTCCAGGGCTTCAATCATTCTCTGTAGTAATGTTGTCTGGTCCTGGGGCTTTTCCTGGTTTCATCTTTTTCAGTGCTGCTCTAACTTCATCTTTCATTATGGGTGGTCCTTCAAAGTTCTTTTTTATAATGTGTTCTTCGTTTCTGTCATCCTCAAAAAGGTCTTTAATGTACTCTCCCCATCTGTCTAATATTTTGTCTTTTTCCATGATAAGCGTGCCATCTTTCGATTTTAAGCAACCAGTTGATGTGCATGTATTTTTCCTGTGGACAATTTCTTCAATTCGTCTGTACATACCCTGAGGATCCATTTTGTGTCGTTCTTCTATCTCTTTGCATTTTGTGTTCAGCCAAGCTTATTTAGCTTCATTGCACCTATACCTGATTTCTTTGTTTATCTTCCTGTATATCTCCTCGTTTCTCTTTGCCTTCCTCCTTTCCTCCATCAGGCCCAAAATTTCATTAGTCATCCATCTCTTTTTTGCTTTTCTATTTGCCTTAGGGATTTCTTCACAAGCTTCATTTATAGAACTTCTCAACTTTGTCTATTGTTCCTCACTGTCATCAACGTCTTCCAGAGCACTGAATTTGTTTTGAACATGTACATTAAATTTTTGACGTATCATTTCATCTGACTTTAAGAGTCCAAGGTTTTTGATTTGCTAGCATGGTTGACACTGAAGGATGCTGGTGGACAGGGTGTGGGAGTCAAAGGGTTAAGTTTTTGATTTGCTAGCATGGTTGACACTGAAGGATGCTGGTGGACAGGGTGTGGGAGTCAAAGGGTTAAGTTTTTGTTTTGCTAGCATTGTTGACAATGCAGGATGCTGGTGGACAGGGTGTGGGAGTCAAAGGGTTAAGTTTTTGATTTGCTAGCATGGTTGACTCTGAAGGATGCTGGTGGACAGGGTGTGGGAGTCAAAGGGTTAAGTTTTTGCTTTGCTAGCATGGTTGACAATGCAGGATGCTGGTGGATAGGGTGCGGGAGTCAAAGGGTTAAGTTTTTGCTTTGCTAGCATGGTTGACAATGCAGGACGCTGGTGGACAGGGTGAGGAAGTCAAAAAGGGTTAACGTCTCACGTGAATGGACGTGATTCAATTGTCCCCCCCCCCCCCACCACTCACCTCAGGTAATATGGCCGACGGGGGATAAACGAACCATCCCAGGGAAGTGGGGGAAGGGGGCAAATGATCTAAACCTACACCGACACCACCAGACGATAATGATCTTAAGATGGACGGTAAGAAGGCCAGTTGTACTGTAGTGTACTCCGTCTGGTTCGAACCCACAACCATTAGCATGTGAATCCGCCGCTGACTCCACCGAGCTATTGACGCCTACCACGAACTTGGAAATGATAGTGATAATGATGATGATGATGATGATGATGATGAGATGATGATGATGATGATGATGATGATGATGATGATGAGAGATGACGACGACGACGATAGATGATGACGATGATGATGATGATGATGATGTTAGTAATAGTAATAATGTCCACGACGACAACATCGGAAATAGCCGGCAGAATCGGCCACGCCAAACAGCATTCAAGAAGATGACAAGCATTCTTACCAACAAATGCCTATCAATTAACATCAGAAAGAGAGTCCTTGAATGTTATATAGAACCAATACTGTTGTACGGATGCGATGCGTGGACAGTCAGCAAGCAAAGCCTGAGCAAGACTGAGGCAGCCGAGATGTGGTTTCTCAGAAGAATGTTGACAGTCCCATGGACTGCAATGAAAACAAACGAGACAGTCTTGATGGAGGCAGACAGAAGCAGATCAGTCATAAGGAAGATTAGGAAAAGACAGGCAACATTTATAGGCCATTTTATGAGGAAGGGGGATTTGGAGCACCTGGTCACAACGGGAAAGCTGGAGGGAAAGAGAGCACCAGGTAGACCCAGGGAGAGAATGCTGGACGGACTTGCAGAGTGGCTGGGGATGAGGAGGGTGGGGGAGATGCTAGGGGCAACGAGAGATAGAGATGATTGGAAGTCCATGGTCGCCAACGCCATGCGGCAGAGCACGTGATGATGATTGATGAGATGAATGATGATGATGATGATGAGTCAGCTGTGCATTCATGCCAGAGCAGGTTCAGAGAGAGGTAGTCAGCTGTGCCTCAATCCAGCAGACCAAGATATCATGTGACCTGTAAGCCAGGCCAAAGCTGTTTAAAAGAAAGGCACTCAGCTCTAGCCTGAGCCGCCCTTAGGGGAAGGTCAGAAAAAAAAATGTACGCCTTAGCAGACTTACTTTTAGAAGACTGGTTTGCTTCAAATTTTGAACCACCATACAAGGCAGTTTTCATGCAAGGAATGACTATTTTTTGTAACGTGTTATTGTATTTTCTGCTAAATAAGATTTGATGCTGTTAACAGCACTTGTACATGACTACCGGAACTTGAACCATGTGAGTTTTGTCACCGTGGAAGCACTCGTGTGCTTTTTGCTGTCAATTGAAAACTTCAGGTGGGATTTTCCCAAATCCGCCATTTTGGAGATAATCTGGTTTGGCTCTAAGGTCGAAACGTTGGTGCTAGTGTGAAGGATGATGAAGTCTATGCCATCATCAGTGATCTCAATTTACCCACCACTACCTCCACAAGAAGCCAAATAACATCCGTCTGGTAAGTCAGTCTGTTAAAAACATACTTTACTCTTCTTCTGTATGTGTTTCTTTCTGCTGTAATAGTGGTGAACTCTTTTTGTTTTCGTTGTTGGAAGTTGGTTTATTTTTCTCATGAAACAGTGAAGGCGCGATATTTTTCTTATGAAACAGTGAAGGCGCAATATTTTTCTTATGAAACAGTGAAGGCGCAATATTTTTCTCATGAAACAGTGAAGGCGCGATATTTTTCTCATGAAACAGTGAAGGCGCGATATTTTTCTCATGAAACAGTGAAGGCGCGATATTTTTCTCATGAAACAGTGAAGGCGCGATGCGGGAAATGTAGAAACAGTAGTAATCACGGCACACAAAGGCAGCCACACAGTCCCGCTTACCTACTGATGACCTCAAAACCGCTGACGGGCCGTGTAGCGCAGCGGGTGAGCAGGAAAACAGCCTCTCGCGTGCGTCTCATGAGCACTGTGTCCGAAAACTTAACTGATCGCCCAGCGGCGGGTTTAAATTAAACAGCTGCGGATAACCAACGGGGCGACCCACAACACACACTCACCAATCTCTCCCTCCCTCCAACGGGTCAGTGTATGTGTGTGTGGAGGTGACAAACACTTCAAAAATGAGAAACAGCGTCATTTTTAAAACCATCCTCGTAGGTTCCATCTTGGTCTTGGCTATCAACTACCTCTTCGCCTATCATCAGAACTTTTTCAGGTTTACCGTGTTATCAGACGCCCAACAACATACATTATCCACGGAGAAGCAAACCTATTTCACTAGCCGTCAAGAACAGAATGGGTCGGACGGGCAGAATGTGACTTTCTCCACAGTACACAGCGATGGTGGTGATATCAATCTTCGCCAACTAGACGCGAAAACAAATAAGGACGACAACTCCTACCTTACCGATGAAACAGGAAACGACAACTCTCCTCCGTCACGGCACAAAAAATCTCCCAAACGCCTCAATGAGAAATTGGACGGTATCAAAGAGAAGAAGTCGGAAAAAAAGCCTTCGTCATCGACACAAAATGTACTGACGTCAGGCAGTGATGACGTCAACGCACAGGACGGATGGCGTCACCTACACACAGACTGTCCTGATGTCCTGAACCTTATGTTGACGGGCTGGTGGACGCCACGTCGCATGACGTCAGCTGAAAAAGAGGAGACTAGAAAATTCTACATTGACGTGAGTAGAAGTGACGTCATTCTACGTGTTTTATATTCATTGAGTAACTTCTGCCTTAACTAAGTAAGGTCTAAAAACTGACGTAAATTCTCAGCTGACGTGAGTTCTAAATCGTCTAGGTAAGATTTAATTAAAACAGAGGCAAAGTCTGCTATAGAAGTTATAAACTGACGTTAGTTCTGTAATTTACAACAACAACAAAATTATAAGCTGACGTAAGTTCTACAACGACTAGGTAATCTTCAAAACTGAGGCAAAGTCTGCTAAGGAAGTTATAAACTGACGTTAGTTCTGTATTTACAAAGGAAGTTAGCTGACATAAGTTCTATATTTAGTGAGGAAGTCTTTGCAAGGGAAACAATCCATCTCTCCCTCTGTTTTGACTGTGACAATCTATCAGCATTTGCCAAGGGAAACAATCCATCTCTCCCTCTCTTTTGACTGTGGCAGTCTATCAGCATTTGCCAAGGGAAACAATCCATCTCTCCCTCTCTTTTGACTGTGGCAATCTATCAGCTTTTGCAAAGGGAAACAATCCATCTCTCCCTCTCTTTTGACTGTGGCAGTCTATCAGCTTTTGCCAAGGGAAACAATCCATCTCTCAGACTATCTATCAGCATTTGCCAAGGGAAACAATCCATCTCTCCCTCTGTTTGACTGTGACAATCTATCAGCATTTGCCAAGGGAAACAATCCATCTCTCCCTCTCTTTTGACTGTGGCAATCTATCAGCATTTGCCAAGGGAAACAATCCATCTCTCCCTCTGTTTTGACTGTGACTATCAGCATTTGCCAAGGGGAACAATCCATCTCTCCCTCTGTTTTGACTGTGACTATCAGCATTTGCCAAGGGGAACAATCCATCTCTCCCTCTATTTTGATTGTGGCAATCTATCAGCATTTGCCAAGGGGAACAATCCATCTCTCCCTCTCTCTTGACTGTGGCAATCTATCAGCTTTTGCCAAGGGAAACAATCCATCTCTCCCTCTCTTTTGACTGTGGCAATCTGTCAGCATTTGCCAAGGGAAACAATCCATTTCTCCCTCTCTTTTGACTGTGACAGTCTGTCAGCATTTGCCAAGGGAAACAATCCATCTCTCCCTCTCTTTTGACTGTGGCAATCTATCAGCTTTTGCCAAGGGAAACAATCCATCTCTCCCTCTCTTTTGACTGTGGCAATCTATCAGCATTTGCCAAGGGAAACAATCCTCTCTCCCTCTCTTTTGACTGTGACAGTCTGTCAGCATTTGCCAAGGGAAACAATCCATCTCTCCCTCTCTTTTGACTGTGACAGTCTGTCAGCATTTGCCAAGGGAAACAATCCATCTCTCCCTCTCTTTTGACTGTGGCAATCTGTCAGCATTTGCCAAGGGAAACAATCCCTCTCTCCCTCTCTTTTGACTGTGGCAATCTGTCAGCATTTGCCAAGGGAAACAATCCCTCTCTCCCTCTCTTTTGACTGTGACAGTCTGTCAGCATTTGCCAAGGGAAACAATCCCTCTCTCCCTCTCTTTTGACTGTGACAGTCTGTCAGCATTTGCCAAGGGAAACAATCCATCTCTCCTCTCTTTTGACTGTGACAGTCTGTCAGAATTTGCCAAGGGAAACAATCCATCTCATGCTCAGGGAGGCATGTCAACATATTAACCCAATACGACCATATTGTATTCGGACACACACACACCAATATATCAGAGCAATATAAACATCATCACCATCATGTGCCCTGCCGCATGGCGTTGGCGATCATGGCCCTCCATATGAATCTATCCCTTGTCGCTGCAAGCACATCTTTCACCCTCTCTGTCCTCAGCCACGAATCATCATCATGTGCCCTGCCACATGGCGTTGGCGATCATGGCCCTCCATATGAATCTGTCCCTTGTCGCTGCAAGCACATCCTCCACCCTCTCTGTCCTCAGCCACAGTATAAACATAATTAATCAGAACTGACAACTGGTCATAGCATGAAATTAGAAAGAAAGCAAAAAAGTGTTCATTGATCTGGTTGGCCAGCCATGATCTTATATGGTTTCTCTGCTGCCACTTCTGGAATTGAGGGAGAAGAGGTGGCAGAATGGTTCAGACGTTCGCCTGCCAATAACTAAACTCGAGGTTCCAGGGTTCGCTCCCCGTAGAGGCCTTGACTTTTCTCCTCAGTTTGACCGGAAAATCGAACCGAACGTCTAGTCCTTCGGAAGGGAACGAAAACGAGTCAGACCCGTGTGCTTCTGGTTTCGCACGCTAAAGATCCCACGGCAGTTGAAAATGCTGCAGAGCAGGGCATTGCCCGGCTGCCTTGGTAAAAATCATCGGAGAGATAGGTCCCACCCCTTGAAGACCAATTACCTTTCTTGCCTTTCTGAAGTCTTGGTGAAAAAAATGTTTCTATGAATATAAATTTGAATCTAGGGAGAGGGGATGGGCGCCGCCTTCGTGGTGCTGGCCCGGGGAAAAGCTGAGGTCTCTGCCACCTCGCTCCCCTACGACCCCAGGGTTATGACACTGTCTAGGTAGGACTTCAGCACCTTGCCAGCTCGTGGGTTTATGTGCAGGCTTAAGGCTAGTACCGTGATCATTCTGGATCTTCTCCATCACATGGCACCTGCGACGTTAATGCATATGGAATTCATTCCGAGCGCAGAGACGTCATCTTGAGAAATTGAAACTGAAACTGAAACTTCTAGAATTGAGATTATCAGAGTTAAAGTGTTTGTTTTTGTTTTTTCCTTGAAAACAGATGTTGTGTCATGTGTTGTTATTTTTGTGCGAATATGTGTGCTCTCTAGCGCGCACAAGTGTGTACGTGTGTATGTGTGTGTGTGTGTGAGTACGTGTGTGTGAGTGTGTGTGTGTGTGTGTGTGTGTGTGTGTGTGTGCGTGCGCGCGTGTGTGCGTGCGCGCGTGTGTGCGTGCGCGCGTGTGCTGTTTTGTGTGTGTGTGTGTGTGTGTGTGTGTGTGTCTGTCTGTCTCTCTTTGTTTCTGTCTGTCTGTCTGTCTGTCTGCTCTCTCTCTCTCTCTCTCTCTCTCTCTCTCTCTCTCTCTCTCTCTCTGTTGAAGTGCTACATGCAGCTGTGATTAGTGTTGAAGTGCTACATGCAGCTGTGATTAGTGTTGGTGTTTTACCTGTGTGTTGTGCTAACAGATGTGTGGACTGCTTTGTGCTAACAGATGTGTGGACTGCTTCGTGATCTGAGGTGGGATCTGTTCTTGTGAAGACTTTTTTTTTTTTTTTTCCCGTCAACAGTGATGGTCAGTTAATTTTAAGTTCAACCGCTGCCTGATGGGCCCTGCTGTACGCTGTGGCGTGTGGTGGGGATTAATGCTGTCCCGCTAATTGTGTGTAGCGGGCTGAGTGTGTGTGACCAGCGTGAGTCATGTATTTTTAAACAATGGACGTACACCCAGCGCGGTGTACCTAGGATGGCACACTACACAGCAGACTTTATATTTCATCTTTTTTTATTTCCTTTCCAATTTATTTTTCTCAATGTCTGACAATGCGGCCATATACACGCTCTATGAGCGCACAGAATAGTTTCAACACTGAAATACAGTACACAAAAGACCCATACCAGGTCACGTTTAATTCCCTTTTACCAAGTTGCCACTTTGGAGATACGTTGTATTAGAACGATACTGTGGAGCCTACAGACCCCTAAACACAACTTTCACTATTAAAGAAACCACAAAAAACAACAAATCAAATATAAACAACATTCCCAAAACTATTCTTACAAACATACCTCAGGAACTCTGGCATACATACATACAATTATACCAAGGTGACAGTTATAAAATACTAACTCTGCACATCTACTACACAACAGGAAAAATACTTTTACAAGGAAATTTGTGCCGTGAATGGGTGGACATTGAATTCGACAAACTACAGTGCATAGTGGACAACCTTGCAGCGTGTGATAGTCCTGTGTTAGCAGAGGAGATTTCAGCTAACATCAACGAGCTGTCCACCATGTCCCATCTACCCCCAACATCTCCAGCCATCACTGACAGTCCGAATCAGCTACCCACCCCCTCCTCAACCCCCCTTACATCTGCCATTGATCTTCAGGAGGCACCCCGCCATCCCTTCTCCCTCCATCCCTACCACCACCAATCCCAGTGCCAACAAATGTGACGCAACGGTCCCCCCTGCCCCCTCCAAACCTTCCCCTTCCTCACCTACTGTCACCCAGCCTGAAGCCGACACACTCCGTCCACCTTCCCTCCCCACTCCCCCACCATCAACTGAGAACCAGTGTGTCGTCGCCTCTCGTCACTGCCCACCTTCACCTTCCACTGAGAGTCAGACTGAATCGGCCAGTACTACTCTTCCCCATGCTCTCCCTCCCTCCAGTGACACTCAGCTTGAGACAGCCACTACCACCCTTCCCCCTACTCTCCCACCTTCCTTAGAGACCACCACAGAACCAGTCCAGTCCCATTGTTCCCCTACATGTATAGCCGACGACAATGTCCCGTCAACCACTACATGTGACCCAGCAGTAAACAACGCCACCTCCAAAGCATGTACACACAATGCTTGTACAGAAACAATCAAACATCTTCAGGAACAATTGAACACTGCCACACTCGCCATCGCCACAATGCAAACACAAATTCAGACACTCACAAACCAACTGTCCAGCATAGCCAAACAGACTGAAAACAACACTCAGTGTGTAAGTGACTCAGACGTAAGGCTGAAAAACACAGTGAAAGTAGTGAAAGAAGAACTTATGAGTCAAATACAAGACAATAACTCTAGCCACCAGAGTATACTTGCCAAACTTGACGATCACACCAACAAACTGAAATCCATCAAGGACAGTCAGCAAAACTTTACTTGTGACATCAAGAAACAACTTCAAACACTCAACACTTGCCAACACCTACAACAGACAGAGACATCAGTACAACAAACAGACAAACCCACTAATCAAACAAAACCCCAACCCACCACTACATGTGAGTCTACCACCACAAAGGACATGTATAACATAAGTACAGCCAACAAGTTTGATGTCCTCTCTGACACTGACAGTTCTGAACAACCTCACGCCACTGTCCCCAGTCCCTCTCAGCCATCATCATCCACTGTCAACAAGAAAACAATGGCTGACCCCCCATCCCCTCTCACTAGTCTCAGGCAGAAAACCATTCCCCCTAACTGTAATACTCTACTGTTGGGTGACTCAGTCTTGGAGAGAGTGGATGAAAGGAAGATGTCAACAGGTGGTAACATTGTCAGGAACCTCTCGGTATCTGGCCTGACAGTCCATCACCTTAGCCAGTGGCTGTCCTCTCGCCCACCATCCCACGACATAACACACGTCACCTTCCACGTCGGCATCAACAGCTGCCATGATGGACCTGTATCAGGAGAGCAATGGGGAAGATTACTTCGTCTCCTGAGAAAATCTTTCCCCAGTGCTACACTTGCAGCTTCTTCCATTGTCCCTCCCTTTGGCCAACACCCCTTGAAAGAAGCTGCATCACGGTCCACAGCCTCACTTCGGCGCTCCTGTGAACAAGAAGGAATACTGTTCATCAACAACACCCCTTCCTTCCTAACTAAATCAGGTGCACCAAGAAAAGATATGTACCGTGATTCAGTTCACCCAAGTGCTAAAGGATCTAAATCTCTTGCACTAAACATCCGTTCCTATGATGTTCAAAACCCCTGTTATGGCCCCAATTCTCCAATACGCCCACCTCTTATCCCAACCCCCCCAACAGCCCCCAAACCCCTGCATTACCAACACCCATCTCCAATCTCTAACAATCTACAATACCCACCTGCAGTCTCCAACCATCGACACACCAATCTCCAGTCTACAATCACCTACAACATCCATCTCCAAACTCCAAAAATCTACAGCACCTGTCTCCAGTTTACAGCCATCTACAACACCCATGTGCAGTCCCCAGCCGTCTACAGCACCCATCTCTAATATCCAGCCATCTACAACACCCACCTGCAGTCCCCGCTGGTGTCAGTGCGGAGCAGAACAACACACAGTATCATGCTGAATTCCCCTGCATGACTACAAGACACCCCAAATCACCTGCAGTTCAACAAATGCTGGGATCAAGTGCTACAGCAATAACTTCCCAACAGAATTGTGTAGATCCTGCATCTATCATCAGTGCATTGGTGCAGGTGCTAAAACCTTTTATGAATTAATCTTCTTTTATTATTTTCATTTCTCTACCTATTTGTTTATTCATTTATTCACTTATTTATTTAGCTATTTAGCTACTTAGTTTACTTCCTTACTTTTAAATATCTTTCTATACCTCTCTCCACGTTCTTAATATTTATTTGCTTCTGCTGTGTTGTGACCTGCTGCCATCTCCACCTTGTTGGTGTCGCATATTACCTGAGGACAACTTATTTACATTGATACTGTGTTGTGCTATAACTTTGAATGAGATTGACACTGAGACTTACAGACATAATTATTTGATTGACTTGGTCAGTTCAACCGACGGTTGAAACTGACTTGTTTTGGGTGGTGTTAATACCACCTAATTTTCTACAGCTGTGTCTGCCTGTGCCCAGTGTTAGGTGGAGACAAGTATTGCACTGCGAGAGACGCTCAGTATATCTTCAGTGCAGCCTTTATTTTATTTTAGTTTACTTACTTATCTTTTTGTTCTGATTTTGTTTTGTTTTTCTCTGAAGACTGACAGTGTGTATACCTGTAGTCAATCTTGGCTGAACTGTCAAGAAAAAAAACAGACTCTGCACTGTTACATTTGTGTTTTGTTTTTCTCTGAAGACTGACAGTGTGTATACCTGTAGTCAGTCTTGGCTGAACTGTCAAGAAAAAAAACAGACTCTGCACTGTTACATTTTGTTTTCATCAGTGTATAATATCATTGTTCACACTTTGTATTAGGTGTAGACCAATTTTTTTCTACCCTCTCTTCATATATTTCACTTCAGCGTGCAGACGCAGTGTTGAAATCACCAATGACCACATTCACTCGAAAAAAACAGGATCTGCGTGTTGGTCATGTTAATGTCTATCATCTCCAAAACAAAGTATCAGACCTGTGCGTGTTCCTACACAAACAAAATTATTACCATTTGTACGGTGTGACCGAGACACGACTAGCACCTCATATTACAGATGAAGCTATAGCAATCCCAGACTATTCTGTAATCAGGCGAGATCCCTCATGCCATGGAGAAACTGGAGTTGCGCTTTACATCCACCGAGATATTCAACAAATAACCAACAGACGTTATGACTTAGAAACCAAAGAAGTTGAATGTATCTGGGTGGAGCTAAAGCCTTCTGCAACAACTCCACCTTTACTTATCGGTATTTTATATAGAAATCCCAGGAGCACATACGAATGGCATGACCACTTTCTAAAGATGATGGACAAATTGTGTCAACGACATACAGACATTCTAATGTTAGGTGACTTTAATTTTGACCTACTCACTCCACAACCCGCATGGCAGTCAACGACCACCCTGGTTGGCCTAAAACAATTAATCAAAGATCCAACAAGAATCACAGCAACATCAGAAACACTCTTAGATCATATCTATACAAACAAACCAGAGGCAATAATTAATGCAGCTGTAGATGATTTAAGCATAAGTGATCATCAACCTGTAAACTGCACCTGGTCAGCCAAAGTTCAAAAAATAAAAAAGAATAATCATACATGTATAACATATAGATCATTCAAACACTTTGATGAGGATGCATTCCTCTCTGATCTTGGTAGAGTAGAGTTCAGTAGTGTGTTTAGTACTAGTAATCCTAACGAAGCCCTAGACATTTGGTACAACTTGTTCACGACTGTCCTAAATAAACATGCCCCACTACGACGGAAAAGAGTAAAGCATCCAACAATGCCCCCATGGCTGTCAACAGACATTATCAATGCGATGTCATTACGAGATAAACTCAAGAAAGAAAAACGCTTCATTGAATACAAAACGATGCGTAATAAGGTAAAATCAATGGTCCGTCAAGCCAAGAAGTCTCTCTTTGATCGACTGGTAAAAAACAATAAAGATGTATCATCACTATGGAGAGCAATGAACTTAGTTATTAAGGGAAGTGGGAAAAAGCTCCCAGGCACGCCTCTCAGTTTCACAGCAAACAAATTCAATGATCATTTTCTGTCAGTATCAGAACTACTAACCCGTCCTATTTCTAACTGTGATCA
>JAPXFY010000032.1:6254071-6259071 GCA_030674185.1 Monoplex corrugatus | reverse complement strand
ATCATCGTCGTGTCGCATCATCATCATCATCATCGTCATCATCATCGTCGTCGTCATCATCATTGTAATTATTATTATCGTTATTGTTGTTGTAGTTGTTCTTATTTGCAACAGCATCAGAATCATCATCATGGTCAATGTATCATCATCATCATTATCATTATTATTATTATCATCATTATCATCATCATTATTATTATTATTATTATTTATCATCATCATCATCATTGTTATTATTATCATTATCATCATCATCATTATTATTATTATTATTATTTATTATTATTAATTATTATTATTATTTATTATTATTATCATATCATCATTATTATTATTATTATTATCATCATCATTATCATCATCATCATTACATCATCATCATCCTCGTTGCTGCTGTTGTTAGTATGATTGTTGTCATGATGATGATGGTGATGACAACGACGACGACGACGACGACGATGGTGATGATGACGACGACGACGATAATGACGACGATGTTTGATCATGATGATGGTGGTGGTGGTGGTGGTGATATTAGTGGAGGAGGAGGAGTAGTAGTAGTAGTAGTAGTAGTGTTATTATATCAAATTAGTATTAGTATTATTATCATCATCATTATTATTACAAACTTTACTATTGTTATGATGATGATGATGATGATGATCATGATCATCATTATTATTATTATCATTATTGTTGTTGTTGTTGTTGTTCTTGTTGTTATAAGCAGCAACACCAGAATCATCATCATGGTCAATGTCAGTATTAATATTATTATTATTATTATTATTATTATTATTATTATATTATTATTATTATTATTATTATTGGTGATGGTGGTGGTGGCGGTGTTCTTGTCATCATCATCGTCATTATCATATTATTATTAGGAGTAGTAGTAATAATAGTAGTAGTACTAATGAAGAAATATGATAATGATAATGATGGTAATATTATTATTTGTGTTGCTATTATTATCATTATTATTGTTGTTGTTGTTGTTGTTGTTATTATCAGCATCATATCAGCATCATTTGTATTATTAGTATCATCATCATCATCATTATCACCATCATCATCATCGTTTGTATTATTAGTATCATCATCATCATCATTATCACCATCATCACCATCATCATCATCATAACATTATTATTATTGTTATTGTTGTTGTTATCATTATTATTATTACCATTATCATCATCATCATCCTCATCGTCGTCGTTGCTGTTGCTGTTGTTCTTTGCATGATCATGATTATTATCATTATCATCACCACCATCTTGTGTCACACAGCACTAAAGAAGCGTTGTCATGGCAAGTACATGTTCCCCAGCCACTACAACTGCACCAAGTACATGCAGACACAAGCCCAGGCCTGCGAGGGACGGGTCAACATCACCTACCTCCAGTACTACCACCCGGACGGCGACAAGACCCCTGCCGCGATGATCCAGCAGGTCATGGACCTGCAGAGGCCGGGCCGCAAGGTCTTCACCGTCGTGGGCTTCGGCTCCCACTACAAGCTGAACTCCACCCGCGTGAAGAAGGAGTCCTTGGTCCCTCTCCTTCGCAAGCTGACCACCACGCCCAGCATCCGGAAGGCCAAGGTCTTGTGGACGGAGATCCACGCTCCCAGCGTGCTCAAGAGCCCTCTCTACGCCAAGCAGACGCACGTGTACGTCAAACGTTTTAACGCCGACATCCGGAAAGTGTTACGTCAGTATGACGTGCCTTTCTTCGACACGTATAACCTGACGTCACACGCCTTGATGACGTTTGACGGGTCGCATTACGGTCTGGGCGTCAACCGCGTCAAGGCTCTCATTTTGCTCAATTACATTTTGGAGTTGAAATCTAAAGGCTTGTGGTGATGACGTCATGACCCCTCCATGTTTAGGGAGTTGGGGAAACAAGTTGGTCAAGCCGTAATGTCGTTCTCTATTAATTAGAGACTTCAGAGTTGTTGTCGTTGTTGTTGTTGTTGTTGCTGCTGCTGCTGCTGCTGTTATTGTTGTTCCTGTTGTTGTTATTGTTGTTTTGGTGTTGCTGCTGTTTTAGTTTATTATCTTTGTTGTTTTTATGTTAATTGTAGCTGTGGGTATTGCCCATTTGTTGATCTTTTTCCCATTCTTGTTGTTTTTATTTTTCTACATTTGGTGCTGTTAAACCACGAGTTTTAAGTGTGATAGGTCGCGTGGTTAAGGGGGGGTAAGGTGATGATGGCTATGATAGTTATAATATTGATGTATCGCAGCGCCAGGTGAGATGGATGAGTGGGTTAAGGGGTTTGGTGATGATTGCTGTGGTGGTCCTATAATCCAGAGCAGAAAGGGAAGTCTCTCAATCAAAACACAAGTCCTCGTTGTGTTACTTGACTCTTTATTATCTCTTGATGAGGATAGGTAGGGAAGGAAAACAGGGAAAATGGGAAAATGACAATAAGGGAAAAGGACCGTACTGGGATATGGAAGGAGACAAAAGAATACGAAGAAGAAGACAGGAAGGAAGATGCCAAAGAAGACAGTGCCTGTAAGACACAAAATAGATTTCATAAATACAATGACAAAGTACACATTTTGTGAAATAACAATGTCAATGTACAAGAGTGAACTACTACATTCTAACAGAAGATGTCTACATTTACAAACAAAAGCACTAGCATTTGTAAACATGCAACAAATAATTGATAACAAAATGTTGTGTAAAGAACTGCTACATTATACCGAAATATGTGGTGTCGATATTTACACTCTAAAGCACTAGCACTTGTAAACATGGAACAAATAATTGGTGACAAAACATTGAGTAACCCTTTGATAAGCTGAGGGTAAACTACCATACTGCTTGTTCGATAGCCTTAGCATAGAGTAGACTTTCAATAATGTACTGGCAAAATAATGCACAGTCATACTAAGCTGTTCGGTCGCCTTGGGCTGAGTTAGTTGTAACATTATTACATAACATCTGAGTGGGCAGCTATTGGACAGTTAATATTCTGTAGTGATGACAGACATAGTATTTGACTATGTGAACTGTCATCACAAACATTGGGTCTACCTTATCGAATAGCAGTCAACACACTTGAATCATCCATTAAATATTTGCTCCATGTAGTTATGTGTAATTCTATGTCTAGTGCTAGAGATAGTGATGACAAAATAGCATAGCATATTACTAGTTAAGCTATGTCATCAAAGCAACATTCTATATTAATAATGATTAGCAGTGGTGCTGAGCAGACAAGGGATACAATTGGATCAATTCGCTGAGCACATGTTTCATCAACTACCATTATGTACACACATACAACATTATCAAGTATAAAATAGTGCACAATAATGCATTGCATCTTGGTAGCTTTCAGACAGTTAATTTTCAGTGGTGATGACATAGGAGGCCTATTTGACCATGAGAACTATGTCATCACAAACAGCACCTAATCAAATAGCAGTCAGCAGTGTTGAGAGAACACACTTGAGTAATCTATTACCCATTATCTCTGTGTGATTAAGTATAATTCTAGATCAAGTGCTAGAGACAATGATAACAAAATAGTATAGCATATTACTATTAAACCATGTCACAAAAACAACACTCTATACATGATTATCAGTGGTGCTGATCAGATAAGGGATACATCAAACAGATCAATTAGCTGAGCACGTGTTTCATCAGTCATCATGTCAGTATGTGAATACAACCTTGTCAAGTATAAAATACTCTTCCTCTGCACAACAATGCCTTGTATCTTGGCTTTTGGCAGAATATGGTTGTCAATAGTCCTACAATTGCCATATGAAAATAGGGGCTAAATCTATAGTGGTTATTACATTTAAACCTCACTTCCATCTTCACGATGGTGGCCGCCACACTAAGTGCTACAGATCTTGTGAGATAGCACATCGTTTAGATCAAAACATACTTTCTCGCTGTGCGAATTCTGCAAATCTAGCGTGGTACTCAATAGACTCGAGCTAGAATCTAAAGAAATAAGAGACACTAAAGTCTAAGCTTACTGCAAATGCAAATGACAAATTATAATAAAGTGATAAAAATCCAGAACTTACTACAGTAATGCCGTGAAGATGATCACCTGCTGTGAGATCAAGAGTGGTGGCAGGAAAGGGCACCTCTGGTAATACTGAGAGTGGCGGTGGAAAAGCACACGCTATGATGCGCCTTGTTAATTTGTACTCTGGGAACAGAGCATGATGGTCATATTTTCAAATCTCAAACCTTTCAGATGGCAAGGTCTGATTGGTTGTTCTCACCAAATTAATCAATCAACCAGATGCCAAGGTCTGATTGGTTGTTCTCACCTAATTAATAAGTCAACACTTAGTGTGTAGTTTTAACGCAGCGCGTCAGTACACACAAGTGAAACGCTGGTCATTGTCCGGCAGTTTCGCGAGTGGGTATGTCCTCGCTATCGAGCCACAAATACCTAAGGCGGTTGAGACAGACGCGCCCTGCGGTCATTGTCTGAGTGTTCCCGCCGGCAATTACACGGCGATTGTTCTATAATGCTGAAGGCAACATGCATACATTAGTGACGGCCCCCCCTCTACGTTCTGTAAAACTACCACGTAATACTGACTGGAGATGACGACAAAATCTTGTCGTAGGCCCGCTTTCGAGTACATGTACACATTGTAGATCTGCTAATTGTTTAGCAGTGTGTTATCTACAATCGTCATGTACTGGCTAGATCCTTGGAATGTTCAATGCATAGCTATGGGTAGGCAGAGGCTGTGAGATAATAGTACAATTTGACCAAGAGAACGCAAGGCGTTTTTGATCTAGGCAAGCAAGCTACACGGTGTTGCCTTTGAGCGTTGTAGGTAAATGGGGAAAGATCGTAACAGAGCAAGGCACTCTGTTACATAAGGATGAAAATTGTTTTGTTTTTTTTAGTTACCAAACCATTTGGTTCTAACGTATGGAACCATTTTGGAATGATCTACCACTGAGCAAAAAGACTACAATTATTAATTCAA